>PVJS01010533.1:0-47800 GCA_004027185.1 Glis glis | reverse complement strand
GACATCCGACCTTTCACTCTTTGTGCCTGACTAATCTCACTTAGCATAATGTTCTCTAATTCTTTCCATTTCCCTACAAATGATGTGATTTTGTTCTTCTTTATGGCTGCATAAAATTCCATTGTGTACATATCCCATAGTTTTGTAATCCATTCATCTGTTGATGTATACCTTGATTGGTTCCAAAGTTTGGCGATTGTGAATTGTGCAGCTATAAACATTGACACACATGCATTGGTCTGGTAGTTTGGTTTCTGGTCTTTTGGGTAGATGCCTAGAAGTGGTATTGCTGGGTTGTATAGTAGGTTCATTCCCATTCTTCTGAGGATCCTCCACACTGTTTTCCAAAGTGGTTGCACTAATTTGCACTCCCACCAGCAGTGTATTAGAGTACCTACTTCTCCACATCCTCGCCAGCATTTGTTATTGTTTGTGTTTTTAATGATTGCCATTCTTATTGGGGTTAGGTGATATCTCAGGGTAGTTTTGATTTGCATCTCCCTGACTGCTAATGATGTTGAACATTTTTATATTTAATTTTAAGGCAGTGATTTCCTGAGCCTGTAGTGAGAAATGAGAGATTATGGAATTTATCCAAATGCCAACATCTGCTGGCTCATCTCGTAAAGGGAATCTGTAAGATAATAGAGTCAGTGCTATGACATATCAGCAGCCATTAATGGCGACTCCATGTTATTCCACAGCAATGGCCAAGAGAAGGAAGTCACTAGCCAGGGAAACCTGGAAAGAGGGGGAGGAGCTTAAAATTCCCTCTTCTACAGCATACATGATCAAACTTCAAAAAGCTTAAGTAGTCAATAATCTATAATCTATAATCTTCCTCTATAATCTACGCTGTTGCCAGCCCTTTGTATTCTTCATTCCATCCACATCGTACCTGTGACCTTCATTGTCCATTTTCTTCACTTCCTTTGATTTCATCTTTGATGAAGGAATAATAAGCAGAAAATGCAGAAGTTGACAAGTAATAGTATTTTATGGTTTTCAAATTACATACATAATTTTATCTCTTCCTTTACATCAACTTAATGAGTAATTGGTATAGTTACTTGGTCATTGTATTGTGAGGAGGGTGTGCTTGTGTGTGTTTATATATGCTCTTCCAGATGAACATCTTTTAACACTCTCCTTTGATCTCAGGAAGATTATAGTCAGATCTACAACATAAAATAGTTATGAATTAGATGAAAAAGATATACCCAAATAAGTGCTTTTAAGACTTTTCTTCTGTACTTTATGGTTCTTCAATAAATTGATTTAATTAGAAACAGGTCAAATTTAGGCAAAAATAGCCCCTAATAATTATATAAGTTTTGCAGACTTGAATATATTTTCTTTGTTTTACTTTTTATGTTTAATTCTCATAGGAATGCTGTCTGTGTTGACTTAAATGCACTGGAACACCTGTCCCTCCCACAGCTGTACAAGTCCTTCACAATTTTTGCAAAGCTAAAATAAATGCCATCGGAAATAGAATCACTTTGAAATCTTCTGTTATAGATTGTACAGTATATTCTTTTTTTTTTTTTTGCGGTACCGGGGATTGAACCCAGGGACATTCTACCTCCAAGCTACACCCCAGGCCCTATTTTTTTATCCTTTATTTTGAAACTAGATCTCACGATGTTGCAGAGGACCTCACTAAGTAGCTGAGGCTAGCCGCGAACCCAGATCCTCCGGTCTCCGCCTCCCAAGTACTGGGATTACAAGCAAGCACCACCACGCCTGGCTGATTGCACAATATGTTCTAATGTTAATCCTAGCAATGCAGCTGCTGCAAAGGGATGTGTATGAGGGTGCAGCAGAATGCAGGAGAGAGAATAAGAAGCACTCCAGGTGGAGAACACTAGAATGCCACAGAGGAGAAAATTGATATCCATCCGATCTTGGCTTGAGAAAGAACCCTTTCCACGGAGTGCACACTAACCCTCTTCTATCTTTGAAGTGGTCATCATTTCATTTAACACCAGTGGAATACTGTTTACCTCCGTTTGCAGACTGTGATACTGAGGCATGAGAAGATTCCTGGTTCATACCTTTGGTTGGAGAGAGATGTGAACACTCATCTGTCTGACTCTAGAGCTCTTCATCAACCCTCCTTCTCCTTTCCTTAATTGTTGCTGGTATCTAGTGAGCGTCTCTTCAGTAGTAGTCTCTTCACCCTGCGTCACATTGCCCACGTGATGTCCCATCTGATACTCTGGCCTCCCCATCCTGAGTGACCTTCGCCTCTGCCCCTTTTCAGTCATCCTTTTCCATCATTACAGAGTGGACTTTGACTTCACCTGGCACTGCTCCACATCTGGAATGTTCCATCTAGGAGTCTTAATCCTTAACCCCAAACTACTATGTTCCTTTACTCCCCCGATGCCTCTGGACCCTTCAGCTTCTCTCTCATCATCTCCCCATTTATACCAGTTCACATTCATCTTTACTTCTTTAACTCCAAGGCATCTTATAGCCCTTTATTCTAACCCTCCATTAAAAAAAATAATCCTTAATTCCCTTTCCTGGGAATCTTACTTGTCTTGAAAATTCCCAAGATTGGATGGTTCCTGAGGCTCAGAATCACTTTGCCTGTGCTTGGAAGGCTGGGAGCTGGCAGAGAAAATCAAATCATTGCTCAAATTGCAAGTATTATAAATCCATGGTCTCTGTTAATCCAGTTGGCCCTCAGCACTGCTCAGCAGTATTTATGCGCTTCCCTCCATCCATAGCATACTTTGCATTTCTCATTTTAAAATATTCTTAACCTTCCTACTTGTTCAGTGGGCCTCCTAATTCACAGAGAAAGCAGAAGCACTCACCACAAATCTGTAGGCAAACCATTACTGACCTCTCCTCCCACTTCTGTGTGAGAGAAGACCCACGGCTTGACCTGCGTAGAGCTGACTCCTGGGGTTGTTGCACAGGTTCATACCATTCTTGCCCCGTACAGAGCCTCAACCTACCCATCCCTGTACTTTCTGTACCTTCATTCTCCAATTCTTCCAGCAGGTCTTCCTATTTCTTCTACTTCCTTGAAAGTGGTTTTGCATAGTTTCTCTTTGATTACACCTCTAAATTTGTTCTCAGTTATACCTCCCCAAGGGTGGGCGATGCGATGCGATCAGTTCTAGGTAGGTCTCTCCAGACCTCTTTCTTTGTATTCCTGCTTACCATCTGCAGGAGTCCACAGAATAGATATGGTGCTTTTATGTGAACATCTGGGTGTATGAATATGTGTTCTACATGTACAATATCTTGCAATATCACTTTTTATTTGGGCATGTATTTGTCTATCTGCTTTACTTTATCATAGTCTTTCATAGTTGGGATAGGACATATTTATTTAGCTATTTCCCTCGTGATGGATATTTATGCTGTTAATTTATTCTGCCTTTCTACCCTGGCCATCATTGTGCGTACCTCTTTTTACATGTATAAAAAGTGTTTCTTTGGGATAGGCAGCAAGGGGAGAAACATCTGAGTCATAGTGATATATTTTACAAGATTCTGAAGCTGAATTACCATGTGAATGGCTACAACAAATTTATAACCACCACAGTTTATAAGAGAACCTGAATATATTTACTACTACTGATATTATCAAACGTTTTGAAGCTTACCAACCTAGTGAGTATAAAAGCATTATCCTCTTTTTAATATTTGTTTTCTTGCTCATAATGAAGTTCAGTATCTTTTATACATTTATATAAAGGAAAGTTTTGTGATGTACACATCCCTGTATTGCTCCCTTCTTTACTGGGACTTTTATCTTTTCATTAGTTCGAAAGAGTTGTTTATATTGTGCATAGTACTCCTTTGTTATATATTATGCAAATATGTTCTACCAATCTATAACACCCTTTGGCTTTTCATATGTATAAATTTATAATTTATCTTTTTTTGCGGTGCTGGGAATTGAACCCAGAGGCATTCTACCTCCGAGCTACATCCCCGGACCAGTTTTATTTCTTATTTGGATACAGGGTCTCACTAGATTTCTGAGAGCCTCACTAAATTGCTGAGGCTGTCCTTGAACCTGCAAACCTCCAGTCTCAGCCTCCCAAGTACTAGGATTACAAGCATGCGCCACCATGCCCGGCTATAATTTATCTTTTTTACTCTCATAGTAGACTGAATTATGTTAATATATTTTCTAAGTTGAAGTAGCTTTCCCTTTCTAGAATAAGCCTTTTCTGGCTTTCTAAAACCTTTTGGCAACTCTCCCCATGCCTGAAGGAACTTCTCATTCTGTGACTCACACACACCTGTTCTGGTAGAATTCAGACACTCACCCCTAGTCTCTTTGTAGCTAGGACACAGCACCTGAGCTGATTGTTCAATCCCCGGAAGACACAGTCTCAGGAGAAGGTCATAGAGGAGCTGAGCCTGACAGAGCAGAGAGACCCAGCACCAGGGACAACAGTAGTACAGGGCTTAGTGCAGGCATCCCACACTGCAGTGCAGGTGTTGGCAGCAGAGCACATGTCCAGGAGTAGCCGTGAACTCCAGGAGCAGGACAGGGTTGGAAATTGGGAAATGTTCCTGATGGTACAGATTCCAAGTTTGATTCTGGGAGCTACTGAGCATCCTTTATTTAATTCCTTTTCAATCTAACTAACTAGAACAAGTTTTATTTGCAATACAAACTGAATAATATGGTCATAATGTTCTATTATTTTAAGATACACGTTGATTTGTTATACTAGTATTTTGTTAGCCTTTCTTCCTTTTGCATTTTTCTATGTTCACCAGTTATATTATCCATTAGATCTTTTTTCTTTTCTTATGCTACATTAGTTTATCAGGTGGTACCTATCTATTCCTACCTTATATAATGAATTGAGTGCCTTAGCATCTTCTGAAACAATTTATGTAAGGTGAGAGCAATTAATTTCATAAGAATTTGGAAGAAATAGCTCACAGAATTTTCTGGAACAAGTGCCTTTAGCATGATAATGATAAATAATGATAAGTCTTTGATTAGCATTTTAATTTCCTCTATTGTTTCTATTTCTGTTTCCCAGTGCCTAAAATTTTTCAATTTGACTTTTCTAATGTATTGGTATTATGTTGAATACAGACTTTTCTTATTAATTCTGAAGCCTCTATTATATCTGTCATCATTGCCCCATTTTGTGATTTTTCTTTATAGATGATATATTTTTTAATTTTTCTGATCACAATTGCCAACATGTTTCTAATTTATTAATATTTTTATGATCTTGGGCAACTGTCACAAACTCTAGGTGCCTTGGTATCTTCATTTAAAAAATAGGTATAGGAGGGGAGATAGCTTAGTGGTAGAACGCTTGCCTAGCATGCATGAGGCTCTAGTTCATCCCCAGTGCTCAGTATACACACACACACACACACACACACACACACACACACACACACACTCACACACATATTCTGTAGCTATTAAAAGATGAATGCTGCAAAGCTCAGAACAGGGCTGAGAAACAGTAAGTCCTATGTAAATGACAATTGTTACTATGTTTAAAGAATTACTTTTTGCTCTGAATAGCTATTTCTACTTTTTTAAAAAAAGCTTCTTAAATGTCTGCTTTTCTCCTTTAAAATGATTCCTTTTCTATGTGTGTTTCAGCATTTTTTCGTTCTTTGTCAAACTTTTAAGTTTAAATTTTTGTTAAGTTATTGTTCCACTTTAACTATTTCCTAAGAAATCTACATTAAGGATATAAATACAAATATATATATATATATGTATATATATATATATACATATATTTTCACAGTACCACCTTGATGTACAGAAAAGTTTTATGCATTGTGTTTTATCATTTTTAAGGTCTATTATGGAATGGATATAGTTTGAATATCCCCCAAGGTCTGTGTGTTAAACTTTAATCCCCACTATGAGGTATTAAGTGGGTAGAAACTTATTTTGACTATGGTGATTGGGGTGGGGGACAAGGAGGTGACCAGGACTAGATAAGATCATCAGGAGGAAGTCCTCATGATAGAATCCTGGTGGCTTTAAAAGAAGTGGGAGACAGCCCAGAAGAAACATAAACATACACACTCCCTGTCTCTTGCTAGGCATTGCCCTGGGACTCCTTGGGACTCAACCGCAAGAATCTATGAGCAAACATAAACCTCTTTTCCTTATTTAGTTATTCAGGTATTTTGTTATAGTAACACAAACCTGACTAATATATGGAATAAAACGTTTGCATGACTTGCATTGTTTCTTATTCATTCCCCTTTATCCTTTCTCCTCGTCATGGAACGGGTCAGTGGAGAGCAAATCTGGTATATTCCATCTCCATCAGACCTGAATCTTCCCTTCCACCTCCTCTCTGTGGCTACTTCTGCCCTTCCTTCCAGCACCGTCTCTTTCCCTGGAGCCTCTCGCTGGCCTCTGAAAGCCCACCCAGGCACCATTCTCCAGGTCCACCCTCTCCATCTCATCATCTGTGCAGCTGCCATGGTGATATTTATTATAAAAAAGTAAATTCATTTGTATAACTCATCCACTCCCAAGACATGGTGGCTTCTAGTCCACTACAGTCAGCCATTTTCCATTATCTAAAGACTTTTTGCTACTCATCTACTTTATTACTATTATTATTTTTTGTCACTTTTCTCTATAAACTTACTGTACTCTTGTTAGGCTAAATTATTTGCTGGGCTGGAAAATAAAGTGTATGGTCTCATATCTACCTATCTCTGTACATCATCCCCCCACCAACCTCCCCTGGGGAATTCCAAGTTATATCTTAGGTTTCAGGTCTCAGGGTTATCCCTGTATTGAAATTATTTATTTTTATTTTTATTTTATTTGTATGTGCTTTTATTGGTGCATTATAGTCTCACATCACAATGGACATCGATTTGACAGTAACATATGTGCACACATCTTTTGACCATTGGCCATTTCTTCTCATTCAAAGTTAGGTGTCTATCTCAGTCCCTGAAGGGTGATATACAACCATATCATAGACTGGGTGGATTATAAACCACAGAAATTCATTTCTCACAGTTCTGGAGTGGGAAGTCCATGCAAGGAATTATTGGCAGATTTGATGTCCGGTGAGGACCCAGTTCCTGGTTTATAGGAGGCATCTTCTTCCTTTTTCCCCACATGGTGGACGAGATGAGACAGCTTTCTGGCCCTTCTTCAATAGGGCGCTAATCTCATTCATGAGCCTCTGGCCTCCTCACCTATCAGCTCCCAAAGACCCCATCTCTTGATACCATCACTTTAGAGGTGACGATTTCAATATATAGATTTGAGGGATGTCTACACACATTCAGATCATTGCTATGCATTAATTATAACATTTCTTGCACTACTATACAATTTATTCTTCATATAATTCTACTCCCATAAATTTATAAGCTCCTTTTGGGCAGAAACTGGGTCTGATTATTGATTTTAGTAGCACAAGCAACCTAGAATAATATACAAACACATGGTTGATGCTCAATAAGTGTTACAAATTAGTAAATAACGAACATATGATTATGCTGCAAGTTTTTTTTCCCCTATAAAATTTCATATAATTGGATTGTTCCTCTGGCTGAATTAGGTTGGCTCTATTATGATTACAGAGTCAAGTCCTTACCCATAGACAAAATTTATTGATTTGTGCCTTAGAATAGATGTTCATATTACTGGATAAGCCACATGGGTGTGCTATAAAGATGAGGCTATTTGACCCAATCAGTTTGACAAAAAACAGTAATTGTAGTTTCTTTTCTTTCTTTTGATACTGGGGATTAAACTAAGGGGTGTTCTACCTCCAAGCTACACCCCCAGTCCTTTAAAAATGTTTTAAAATTTTGAAAGAGTCTCGCTAGTTTGCTGAGAGTCTTGCTAAGTTGCTGAGGGTGGACTCAAACCTGAGATCCTCCTGTCTCAGCTTCTCAAGTATTGGGAGGTGCCACCACTCCCAGAATTATATCTTTTCTAATATTACCATTGCTAGAAATAGTTTCCTCATTCCCTATGATGCTAATGAGAAAGCCTACTACATGTGGGGGCCGGGGGCTGGTGACAGGATTGGATATTCTTCTAGCTGTTTCATATCCCCAGCAGTCAGGGTTGAAAGACAGGACATGGACTTACTCTAGGTCTCCCATGGTCCGTGAAGATCTTTCAATCAGCGTGACCCAATCCCTAGTCATGGAGTCCTATCTGGGTTTGCTAATTCATGTTTATGCACACACGGCTCCTTGTTCTCATAACGCCCACTACTGTGAACCATCCCCTCAGGGGGTGAGACGTTTCATGCCAGCTTCCTCCTACTTTCATTTTTTCTCTTTAATAGCTTTACATTAAGGAAAATACCTGAAACCTGCATCTTTTGAAACCAAGTAATATATATATCCACCTACAAGATCAAGCATCACTGTATTTTTTTTTTTTTGGTGGTACTGGGGTTTGAACCCCAGGGGCATTCTACCTCCAAGCTACACCCCCAGCTCCTTTAATTTCTTTGTTTGGAAACAGGTTCTCGCTAGGTTGTTGAGAGCCTCACTACATTGCTGAAGTGTCCTTGAACCAGGGATCCTCCTTTCTCAGCCTCCCAAGTACTGGGATTACAGGTCGTTGTATCTGTTTTTTCTCCATAGTCTGTTCTTAGGCATTTCTTTACTAGATATAGCAGGCCCATTCTTTCAGGAGGATTGCAGAATGAAACACTTTGGTCATATGTTCTTAATGACAATTGTCTTGTGAGGACACGCTTTCTCATTCTTTCCCCTGGTCGTATTATTTTAGCCTTCTTCTCAAGTGTAGCAGGCTAGGCATGAGATGGCACATTCCGACAAGCTGAATTGTTAACTGATTTAAAAACCTTCATAAGAAGCACACTGTGCAGGTAAGAGACTTAAAAGTCACAGAAAATTTAAAAAAATCATAGTAATATGACTTTTTAGTTCTATGGTACACAGTAGGTATTCAATATTATTTTAGAATCATATGGATGGATTAAAGTTCTGATCACTTAACATGAATCAAAAGAACTTCTCTCGAAACGTAGCTGCTTATTCTCTGCAGGAATAAATGTGTCTTTATAAATAGAAAAAGAAGATCCACAAATGAAAAGAGCCACGATTCTCCTTCGTCTGCCTCCTCAAGGATCTCTGTCTTCACATGTGTGATTTTTTCCTGGCTCAGGCCTGATGTGGACTCACAGATTTGCTGTCAGACATGCAGTTGGAAGGTCTTCCTCTAGGTAGTTATACAATGTCAGAATTGACACATCTCTAGAGGACATTTTGAAGCAAATCCAAAAAACCTAGCTTTCAGCTATAGGTTTAAAAAATGCATGAGGTTTTGAATTTATACAGTTCTGCAATTTTGATATAGAAATGATTCATTATAAAATGTGATTTAGAGTATCATTTGATTGCTCAGAATATTTCATGACAGCTGATGTGTTTTTTATAAATTAATTTTTTATTTAACATTTCCTTTCTGAATCCTCCTCTACCTTCAAACACTGGAGAGAAGGAATTCATACCCTTTGGGTATAGGAGAAGTAACTCAAAGAGACCCTTTGCAAGTCAGACATTATCTTGAAGGGTTATTCATCATCTTAAAAATTTAAGTTGAATATAATATTATTTCTCCTAATATACCAGTGTTAGTTTTAGTGGTAATGTTTTAAATTATTTGCCATTAATAAAAATTGAACTTTAAAATAAGTCAGCTTTTCCTTGTGGTTTCGTCTTCGGCAGGCTCTCTGCCACCTGAGCATAGCCGAGTAGTGCAGGAAGTACGCATGTCCAACAGTGAGCAGAAGACAGTGGAAAGAGCTGATTAGAAGTAACAATGCATTTTGCAAGGTACAAGAAAACAGTCTTCATATCTACAAAGCCTACCTCCTGCCCCATCATTTGTCTGAGGTCCTGGCCAAGGGTCCCCAGTGAGGAGCCTGGGTTCTAGAAGCATGCACAGACCGCTCTTGCCATCAATCCACTCTGTGTCCTGCGGTGCCCTGGCCTGGCCAGACTGTCTGTTGGAGAAGCACCTGTTATTTGCTCCGTCTGAAGAGGGAGGATCACTGGATTAGGAATCTCTTATCACTCTGTGCTCCGTCACCATCTGAGAGTAAAGCATTCACTCAATCACTTGCTCCCATTTTTTTTTTGAAAATCAGAGGATGGGTTGAGATGAATATCTACAATCCTGTCCAGATACAAACGTCATGTGATCTCCTTTCTCTGCCTACTGACACTTCAGCTTTGCAAACTTTTACAAATGAAAGCGAACAGCCCAGGTTCTCAGATATGCCACGGGGAAAAGCTGAGCGTAATAAGTATAAAGACAGAGAGCTGAATGAGTGTACATTTAGTAGGTTAACAGACTGACTTGAAACAAACAAGCTAAATGTGGGAAAGAATTTAGACACTCGAAGGCAAAGTGTGAATACAAAGGACCTGCTTGCCAGCAACATGACTCCCCTTTTTACTGCCTCCTTGGCATATGCTGTCATTTCAGACCGTCAACTTGGAAGATAGCCAGGGCAAATTTCAAGGGATAAGAAATTCACCTGATCAGTGAACAAGAGCATTTTTCTAGGGACTATGGATAAATACTGGCTGACTTATTTGGCAGAAGTTGCCAGTGCAGGTGGTTGAAAAATGTGCATGTCTCTAAAGAGGTGGGAGGAAGGGAGGAAGAGAACGATGTTTCAGAAACCAATCATTATATTGTCTCTCTGGTGGATTCGTGCCATGTGGCTCAGTAGCATGATCTGATCTCAAATTATGTCAAATTGCTGTAAGTATTTTTAATGATTTGTAGGAGGACTAATATAGGAGCTAATATAGGACTTGTTAATTGTACAGAACTTATGTCTGGAATCAAAAGGTACTGGATATCCTTCTCTCTGACCTCCGTTATCTCTCCATTTTGGGGTCTTCAGAAGGATGAGAAGAAAGGAAATCGTCTTCTCTCCTGGTCTCACTTCCTCTGCTGTAATCTCACGGCATCTTCCTGCTTCTCCTTCCACAAAGGGATGCTAACAGGTGTGGCGGCTTCAATTTTCTCTCCGGTTCCTATTTGCCCTCCAACTCACCATCCCATTCATTTTCTTGAGCCCGCGGATCTTGATCCTCTACATCTTCCTTTTCAGATGCTCCTCTTCCTGCTATAATTCTAGCCCACCCTCCCTTTGCAGCTCCCCTTGGTCCATGGGCCCTTCTCATCTGTCAGGTCTCAGCTCAGAAGTCTTCCTAGGAGAGACGGTAGCCCCTGTGGGTTTCTGACACACTTTCTAACTTAATTTCATTGGTAGAGCTGATGACTATCTGGAATCACCTTATTTATGTATTGTGGTGTTTCCCCTAGTATCTCACTAGAAGAGAAATCACTGATGTTGTTGATGTTGTCTTGATCAGTGACTTATCTCTAGCTCTAGACTGTCCAGCCCATGGTAGGCAAAGAGTGGCCATCTAGGCACATTCCCAACTCAAATCCTTGGGTCTTTTCTACCAGGAGATTCTAGCCTGAAACTCAATGTGCATCATGATTTGACCATGGTCTTTATTATTCTTGTCATTGGAGAGTTCCCACCATTGTAGCCCTGACTTTAGCCCAACTGGGCTATTTTCCACTAAAGTAACAGACTTCACTGTGCTTGTCTCTGGGCCCTTGCTTTTAATACAGCCTTTTTCTGAATGTTCTCTGCCTCCTTAGACTCTTCCTTTGGAATCCTACTCATCTGCCTCCTCTAAGAAGACTTTCCCAGTCCCTTCCCTTCTCCCTTTTGCCCCCAAACTCCTAGTGTAATTTTATTCTATTTCCTGTGTGGTCCTTTGAATAATAGCTCTGTGAATCAGCTGTAGGATTCTCCTACTGACCGGAAACCTCCTGGAAATCATGCCCCAATTCTTCATTTATTGCATAACCTTTTCCTACATTTACTGAAAGAATGGTTTTAAGAGCTACACAAATTAAAATGTAGTTCCTTTGTTTCCAAAATAAATTTTAAAAAGGAAAAAAGAATGAGAGAAAGGAAGAAAGAAAGGAAGGGAGGGTGGAAGAAAAGTTCAACCTCCCCTCAAATTAATGACACAACAAAAGAAGGTTGGTCATGACAATATATAATCTTGTGTGTTTACTACATAGAAAAACTATTTTAAGTGTCTTTAGTTCACCTGCATCCTTAAAGGTAGATACTATATACCCACTTTGCATCTAAGGAAACAAAGGTTTTAAGTACATGCTTATTTCTCCTAAAAGGTCAAGAGCAAGAAAGTGGCCAGGGAGTGGACTATTTGGTTCTAACATCCTTGTTTTTAACCATTATCACTGAATGTTTAACATTGTTTTTAAGTATCTCTTTACTCTTACTAATCAATTAATTCTGCATGTAATTCAATGTATGGATTGTTACTGTGAATAAGACACTGTGTTTAGGGCTAGGGAATAAAGGAACATTGAAGGCAGAGTCTCTACTCTCTTCCCGAAATACAGGGGAGAAGAGAGCAGTAAAGTGACTCATAATAGAGTGTCGGGATCCCAAGGATGCATGCCAGATGCTAGTAATTCATACACCTCAGCCTATGGGTATCTGGAAATGCTTTGTGATGAAAGTTCTACTTGACCGGACCCTCTCTAAAATGGATAAAAGAGAGTAGTGGTAGAGGTAGAAGCTAGAGTTAGACACAGATAGATGATATAAACAAAAATAGTTCAGAAAACAGAGTAGCTACAGAATGAGATACATGTGGATCTGTATATTGGGGGATGTTGTATAAATTTACACTGGAGAGGTAAGGGGGAGACCAAATCATGCAGTACCTGAGGGAGTAAACACAGGAGTATGGATGGATGGGTGGATGGATGGAATGATGAATGGATAGATGAATGGATAGATGGATAAATGGATGGATGGATGGATAGATGGATGGATGGGCAACTGAGTAGGTAAACATGTATGGGTGGTGAGTAGATGAATGAATGAATATTTTAGTTGCACATTGATTCATTCATTGTTGCTGTGTTTGTGGGGGTGGACAAGCTTGGACTAGAGATCAGTATATCAAAGTTCTATAGAAGCTCTAACACTAAGTCTATGATCTTGGTCAAATCCCTTAACCTTTCTGAGGATCAGATCCTTTAATTTTAAAATGGGAAAATGATCATTTGCTTCTCTCTCAAGTTGGTCATGAAAATTAAGTGAAAAGCTATGTATGACAATGCTTTAAAAAGTGAAATGTTGAGCTGGGCGTGGTGGCGCATGCTCGTAATCCCAGTACTTTGGGAGGCAGAGACCGGAGGATCCGGGTTCGCGCCCAGCCTCAGCTCTCTCTCTCTTTCTCTCTCTCTCTCTCTCTCTCTCTCTCTCTCTCCTTAGTGAGGCCCTCCGCAACTTCGTGAGACCCGGTCTCAAAATAAAGTATAAAAATAGGGCTGGGGGTGTAGCGCGGTAGTAGAACGACCCTGCGTTCAATCCCTGGTACCGCAAAAAAAAAAAAAGTGAAATGTTTCTCAAAATAAGGGATGATGATGATGATGATGATGATGAGCATCACCACACAGCTGATCTTTAATCACAATTCACTGTCCATTTTCTTGGTGCATTCTGGTGACACTGGCTGGGCTCAGCAGGTACAGAGTCTGGACCCTAGCATCAGAAATGACCAAAAGTGTCACATTTCCCATAGGAATCTGATCATGTTCCCTCATCCTTTAGTTCCCCGGGGATTTTTGAGGACAGATTTGAATATGCCTAGACCCCAATTCAGGATTGTCAGAACTGAACATAAACTGGATGGATATTGATGACTCAGGCTGGTCAATGTGTCTGTCTACTAAGCAAGGCTGCAGGTCTCTCCGCTGTGCTGACCTTGATATTGGCGTGTTCGACAGACCTCTTCCTACCAAGCGGCCTGCACTGACTCTTCCCTCTCCCACCTCTGCTAAGCCAGCCTAGCTCCGCCGGGGAAGATTAGCAAGGAGCTTCTCCCCACCACTCTTCACTTGGCCAAGGCTCAGTCTGGCTCCCTGCATTTCACTGCAGATGGTCCTTGAGTTACGATGACTTGACATATAATTTTTCAACTATACAATGGTGTCAAAGCATATGCATTCAGTAAAAACACTGCTTTGAGTTTTGAGTTTGGATCTTTTTCTGGGTGAGCGCTATGCAGTACAAACTTTTCTCATGATGGCTGTGTGGCAGTGAGCTGCAGGTGTGGGTCAGCCCCACGATCCCAAGGGGAAACATCCGATGCTCTACAGTGGGCTGTGTTGCTGAGCCAGGATGGTCAGCAAGTGAGGTGGACTCGATGCAGTTTCCAGATATGATCTTATCAACTTAGGATGAGTTTTTTGGGGCGTCGCCTCATACCAGTGGAGAAGCATCCTTACTTGCCATTCTGCACATGCCTCCTTTATTGATGGCGAGGCCACCTTCTCAGAAATCCTGACCACATCCGAGTCCAGGTCGCAGGCTTCATGCGGGAAGATTTATGGTTCTGCCTCCATAGGCAGTGAATGTCAAGGCGACTTCTCAATTTGTAATGAGGGAGGTCAACTTACAACTCAGCTTTATCCTTTTCTCTAAGGAATACAGATTTCTTTAAACACTATCATGTTATAAGTGGTTCCAGAGCAAAATCAGATCTGAGAAATTGATAAAACTCCACCCCTGGCCGCCCATGCAGGGCTGGATGAAGGGAGTATCACCTCCTTCTTGGGTAATCCGGAAGGGGTTTTCTGCTTTTAGCCAAAAAGCATGACAGAATTGTAAAATTTCTCAATGGTTAATTAGTCATTGTTTCAGCCACAGCTCTTAAACCAGTGGAGCCCATATAGCACCCTGGCTTCTGCTCAGTGAAATATATCCCATGACATTTATTACAAGCATTAACAGTAATTTACCCCTCATTAATCAGAGAAGTCAGTTACAGTACTTTTCAATCATGCATACTACTTACTGTGCTAGTTGGCTGGAATATTTTATTCATCCATTAGTCTCCTAGGCTCTGCAAACGGCTTGTAAATTTAGACAAAGCCCAGCATCCTGAGCAGTGTAGCGCCCTTTTTATGGCTAATTTATGGCCAGTGTTTATATTTGCCAGGACTCGGGCTTTCCCACTGATCAAGGTTTGAAATATGTGGCTATAAACTCTGCTTTTGTATTGGTCCATCTGATGAGAAGGAACATGTCATGTTTTCCCCAGCACTGCTCTTGGTGAAGTTCTTATTCATAGCCAGCCATTGGTGATCATGTCTAAAAGCAGTACCAACACTAACCCTCTGGAAGCGGTCCTTCAATGTGATATGCTGCAAGGAGAGGTCTTCTCTGTCCAGTTTATTTGCTAATTAAATTTCTATTTAAAAGGGGGAATTTGTGAGAGGTTGCAGATATCTTTAATTCCATAGCATCATTTATGCAGAGTTAATTTTCTTCACAAATTCATGTTCTTTTTATGCTATTATTGGTGCATTGTAATTATCCGGTGGAGTGAGATTCCAAGGGATACATTTGTACATGCATGCCACAAACTCATGTTATAATGAGCATGTCCTTATGGCATTATCTGTTTTAAAGAACAAACTGAGAGCAATATTTTTTCTTTCCTTCTCCTCCTCCTCCTCCTCCTCCTCCTCCTCTCCTTCTTTTTTTTTGTTTCAAGTAGGAGATCTCACCACCCCACTCTTACCCCAGCCCCCACTCTGCCTCCCCAGCCTAAACAGCGACCACGGCCAAGGTCCCTCATGTAGTGTTGTCCCACGTGGGTTGGTACCTGTTCTCCTGACAAAGCCCATGTAATTGACATCATCCTCATTGCTCTCAATACAGATATGAGAACAATTGGCAAGAAATTCCTTTCCAGTGACATCAATGGTGGAAAAGTAGACAAGTTTGAAGATCTATGTGTTTTGAAAATTCAAAAAATTTGCAATGTTGCTGTACCAAAGGATAATGAAGACTCTCAGGCTGCACCAAGGATGCTGTGTTTGCAGATGAATGATGGTCATATAAGTTGCACAGCAATAGAATTTAGTTATATGCCAAAAATAAGCTTGAACACACCACCTGGTACCAAAGTGAAACTCTCAGGCATTGTTGATATGAAAAACAGATTTCTTCTCTCTTTATTTATTTTTATTTTTTGTGGAACTAGGGATTGAACCCAGGGGCATTCTACCTCTGAGCTACACCCCCAGTCCTATTTTTTATTCTTTATTTTGAAACAGGGTCTCACTAAGTTGCAGAGGGCCTCACTAAGTAGCTGAGGCTGGCCGTGAACCTGCGATCCTCCAGTTTCAGCCTCCCAAGTACTGGGATTACAAACATGTGCCACCACACCCGGCTAGATTTCTTCTCTTGAAGAACTTGAACACCACAGTTCTTGGTAGTGAAGTGGAATACCTTATTGAGTTACAGAGAAGCTTATTCAAAACACATTATTGGAACTGAAGGTAGACCACCACCTTTTGTGTCTTTTGGATAGATGTGTGTTTATGATGTCCAAGTGGATAGCAGAGAACTGGATTGAAGAAAGACATCGCAAGTTACAGTGCCTGTCAAACCTGCAAATGATAATGATGAATTTAAAAAGCAAAGGACTGCTGCTATTGCAGAAGTTGCAAAGAGTAAGGAAACCAAGACATTTGGAGGTAGTGGAAGTGGTGCCAGAAGTAATCTCAATATGGGTACTGTGGGTAATCAAAACAGGGAAGTTTTATAGAAAAAAAAAGTCAACCAAATCAGAGGAGAAACATGAAAGTGCCCGTAGAGAACTGGTTGATGAGAAAGCACTGAAGCACATAACAGAAATGGGCTTCAGTAAGAGGCATCAAGGCAAGCACTTATGGATAACGGCAACAACTTGGAAGCAGCATTGAATGTACTTCTCAACAGCAATAAACAGAAACCCGTTATGGGTCCACCTCCAAGAGGTAGAGGAAAAGGCAGGGGTCGAGTAAGATCTGAAGATGAAGAGGACCTGGCAAATGCAGGACCATCAGCACCAAGCACATTGTTTGATTTCTTGGAACCCAAAATGGGGACTTTGAATGTGGAAGAACCTGTCACAACCGTAGCAGCACGATCAGGGACAACACAGGATGTTAGATATCGAGCAAAATGGAGGAAAAGATAATGATCAACCAAAACATGATACCAGGCAGCCAAGAAATGAAAAACCTCCTAGTTTTCAAAGAAACACCCCAAATTCAAAGTTTAGAAGGCATTAAATTCCGTTTTAGAAGGCAGTGTTTATCAAGAAATAGAGGTTCTGAAAGACGGAGTACATCTTCAGGATCTTAAGTAGGGGCTGGAGAGAAAATCAGTGCAATAGGCCGTATTCTAGATATGACAGAACTAAAGGTACTTCGTATCCTCTGAGTTCTCAGGACAATGATGGTGCTTTTAAAAAAAGAGATAACTCTATGCAAAGCAGATCAGGAAGAGGTCCACCCTATGCAGAGACAAAAGAAAATCCACTTCCCTCAAGAATCCATAGATTATGATAATAAAAAACAGTGTAAAAGAGAAAACCAAAGAGGCAATCCTGATCATTTTTATGACAGGAAATCATGAACAATAAATAAGGAAGCTTTCAGTGGTGTAAAATTTGACAAACACTTTAATGTCAATACTGATTACTAGAATCCTGTTCGAATTAAGTTTCATTGTTGCCCCAATTGGAGAGACAGAAATGCTACTGAAAGGAAGAGGAGTGGGACTGATTAAGCCAGCAGGACCTATTACAGCTGTACTCTATGATGATAAAATATTTTACAATAATGGGCCCTAAAGAAGATCTGGGCCAATTGAGCCAGAAAGAGTGCTAGAATCTTCTATTCCTATGGAGCATGCAAAAATGTGGAAACCTGGAGATGAAGGTTTTGCGCTTTCTTGGGACAATAAGTTTTACTGAGCAGAAATTGAAGTCCTCCATTATTCTGGTATGACAGCAGTTGTTAAATTCATGGATTATGGAAACTATGAAGAGGTGCTATTAAGGAATATCAAGCCCATTCCAAACAGAGGCATGGGAAGAAGAAGGCTCCTACGACCAAATTCTTGAGTTCCTTAAAGGAGGCCAGCCAAGGTGATCCACTCAGCCAACCTAGCAGTTTTACAACCTCCTCGGGCTCGGAACTAATATGAAACATCTTTGTGAAGAAAGGAGCCATTGCCTGAGACATCCTGGTCAAAACCTGTTGATAGACCTTCTATTTTCCCTTTAGAATACGATGCAACTGTGTTGGATATTATTAATTGAAGAAAGAAACAGCAGATTTTAGGGGGAAAAAGTCAACACTAATAAAGAATGGGAAAAAATACTGAGTTAAAGCAAATACCTTTTATGAGTGGAAGGAAGAATTTTTCTTCCACCATTAATAAAATTGTTGTGCTATTATAAAAAAATTTAAAAATCCACATAGAAAGCAGTGGGTACAAAATTATTGAGAAAATAGCGCACTTTTACAGAGGGACAAGAAGATATTGGTTCTGGAAATTCTGCCCTACCGGCATTATTTTGTCACCGTCTTATATTCTGATATATGCAGAATTGTTCACTTCCTATCATTTAGATTTTCTATCTTGTAATATTTAAATTACCCTGGGTCCTCACCTGGAACTCTAAGTTATTGTGTATTTAATTCTATTTTGGTGCAATTCCATGCAGGAAAGCCAAAATGCAAACCACAATGATTGTGTTCAGTTCGATTGCTCTTTCCATTAGCCCATTTGGAGTCCCGGTTTTTCCATGCAGAATATGACCTGTATTCACAAAGAGGAATCAAGGAAGCTAAATAAGGAATGTGAGGCATCACCTGGAGGTGAGTGGTATACGATGTGCCAAATAATTGGTAGAGAAATTTACACACGCTGTGTGTTCCTCTCAAAGTTCACATTAATACACGAAGCTCAGCAGGTGTTTACTAACAGACTTTGCCTTTTTCTTTCCTGCCCTTCCTCCTACCTGTCCTTGCATTTTTACTTTCTTTATAATACTTGCTTACATCACAAAGGAAATAATTGCTTCACATAACTCACTTTAGGAAATATCAACTTGAGTTAAAGGGCTAAGAAAAATGTTTCCACTTCTATGAGAAAATTTGATCATCAATTAACTCCCTGTTTTCCCAGCAATGGGAGGGAGGTTGGTTTTTACACTGCACTACAAGGAATATTTCTTGTGTAACACTGACCCCTGATTGGTAAACTGCTCTGAACAGTGACCATAGCTTTCGGTTTTCCTGCTCATGGTGATTCTTGTAAATGGTCTCCCTAGCCATCTGGAACTTGTTTTCTCTGGCTCTCTGGGTGGTGGCTCAGATGTGAGGAAACAAGACTCCCATGGACCAAGGGCAAAGACTTCCCCAGCATAGAAGTCAATGCCTTTTGCAACAACTACATAGGCACAAATGTCAGTGCCCCTGCAAGAAACATGACCAGCAATTAATAAAAGTCTGAAAGTGGAATCATGCTTGAAATGGGCATAATGAGTGTGCCTTACCAGAGGCAAAGAGCCAATTATTTGCAGGAAAATAGGACACTTCTCTGTGTCCTGGTTTGCAGATTGGTTTGGGGGAGACTCCTAGCTCATCTCACGTGTATCATCAGAGTCAAGGGATCTGAGCACTGTGTGGACACAAGTCTACTCATTTTCAGCTGGAGTCAAGAGGCAATGGAACTAGAAAGACAGAGAATGAAAGGGAGCTTTGCTTTGTAGGGGTTGTGCTCTGTTGTAGCTGAGCACAATGGGTCCCTGCCCCCCCCTTGGTGAGTGCAAAGCCAATTAACAAGATCAAGAGATAAGAGTGAAGAAAGGATTATTACTTGCAAGAAGGGGAGAACTGGAGATAATTCTCAAAGCAGTATCTTTTCTAGACAAAGAAAGCAAAGAGGAAACTCATCCATATTCATACAGGAAAGACTCCTCATTACTTGTAGAGGCAGCCACACTCCCGAGCATGCTCAGATAGAGGTCACGCTTTTTCACACATCACAGGTTCACAACATGGCAGACAGGGATGCCTCTGGAAGGAGGATTTTGTGGTATAAGGAGCAAAGTTTCTAAGTCATCTAAAAGAGGTGGGTCAAAAGTGATTCAGCGATTTTTGCTGGCTCCTTCTAAGTTGCAAGGATGGCACCCACTCAAGGAGGGGGCTCTCACTTGTGAGCAGGGACTCCTGGCCTGTGTCCATGAGAGGAGATAGGTACCAAATATTGCAATAGTCTTGGGTGTCCCAAGAGTTAAACTACAAAGTGTGCCAGTATTGGAAAATTGCTCTGATATTAATTTCTAGTATAATGTAAAAGGCAGTCATTCAGGCAGGGAGAGGCTGTGGCTCTGTACATTCCAAGAGCTCCCCCTCCTTTCTCTTCTGCCCCTTTGTTCTAATGATTAACCCATAGTAAGAATGTAAAGACAATTGAAGCCTCTAGCCTTAGAAGCACACAGAGACTTAAAGACACCATAGAGGCAGTTAAGGCTTTAGCCCTAAGATTGCAGTACACAACTACACTGGCTACAGCTAGTGCCTCTGTTTCCCTCTTATTCTTTGTGACTCGGCCTCAGTATGAGAAAGGAAAACTCCATGCATTACATTAAAGTGCCCATAGTTGATAGACTCTTCCTGAAGAAAGCGCATCTGCTCTCGTCTGAGATCATCGGTCTCCAACTTTGCCGTTTCCTTGAAGAGCTTCTTGATCTTCTGCTCTCGTCTGAGATCATCGGCCTTCAGCCTTCGAGCTGAAACTTCACCATCGTTTCTCCGAAGAGCTTCCTTATCTTCACATCTTGGACTGGACCGAATTGGTGGTTGCTTCAATCCTAAGGCTCCAGCTCTTAGACCGCCCGACCAGCTACTGATTTCTCTGATTCTTCATGTGCAGTCGAAACTCAGGACTACATTGTGAGCTGATTTAATAAATCCTTTTTTTTTTCATTCTGTGAATTCTGTTGATCTAGTGAACCCTGACCGATACAAGTTGATAGTGATAGTGACATGCGTGCACACGACACTTGGTGGGCTTTCCCCTGGTTCCCTCCCTACTCTCCCATTCCCTATATAAGATATAGAGACTGACATTGGTATTCACACATATGTACATAATGTCAATGGAAGTGATTCCTTCATTGATTCTCCATCTCCCCATCCCCTAGATCACCCCCCTGGCTCCACTGGAGTTTCTCCTCTATTATCTGAAATCTCTCTGGAATCCTGATTATTCCTCAGCTTCCACATATGAGAAAAACAATATGACCCTTCGCTTTCTGTGACAGGCTAATCTCACTTAATGTTCTTCAGGTCTACCCATTTTCCTGCAAATGACATAATTTTGTTCTTCTTGATTGCTGAGTAGAATTCCATTGTGTGTATATCCCATAATTTTGTAATCCATTCATCTGTTGATGGATACCTTAATAAGTTCCATAATTTGGCTATTATGAATTGTGCTGCTATAAACATGGATCTACATATATTACTATAATATTCTGATTTCAATCGCAGAAGGTCTTTTTAAATAAAGTATTTTCCAAATGTCTTTGGAATGTACCTGTGCTAATTTTTTAGGCTTTTTATAATAGTGCATCTCTGCCCTGTGATCAGGCTTGCTATATTACAAAGATGGTAGACAAGTTTGTTCATATATCCTGGCTGCATCTTTTAACCTCTAGCGACCTTCTTCTCCATGATGAACTTTTTAATCCTTCTGGCTATATCCTGCATGGTCTTGAATGAATGTGCTTATTTTGTAAGATATGCGAAGTCAGTTCTTTGACATATCCTCCTATTTTATGAGCAAATTCTACAGCTGTAGCATGAAAAGTGAAGATTTACTTAGCATTTATTGAAAAGGTTGGCATGTTAACTCCTTTATCATAAATTGGAAAATAGAGCTTTTTCTTAATGAATGAAAATAGTGCAACAAAGAACCTTCAAGAAAGATATTATCTGGGTCTGTGGGTAGGAGTATAAGAAATTTCAAGACAAGTTGAGTTACTGTATTATTTCTAAAAAAACCACAATCTTAAATCCTCACCAACATCTGATTTTGCTTTTTTTAAAAAAATCTTTTATCATTATTATTATTATTATTATTGTTGTTGTTGTACTGAGTATTGAACCCAGAGCCATTCTACCTTCAAGCTACACTCCCAGCCCTATTTTTTATTTTTTACTTTTTCGAAACAGGGTCTTGCTAAGTTACTGATGCTGGCCTCAAACCTGCAATCCTCCTGTCTCGGTCCCCCAAGCACTGGGGTTGCAGGTGTGTGCCACCACTCTTGGTTTGATTTTGTTTTCTGACAAAGAAGAGATGTAATTTCAAATGGTTTTAAGACGAGAAGATGTACCTAGATATTCAGAGAAGACATAGAGACATAATACGAATGTTATTACTTCCCCTAAAGAAGATAAACCATCTAAGAAGACACAAAAGGTTTCATAAAATGACATTCTGGGTTTGGGAAGATTGTTTTTATCTCACTGGGTGTCTTACATCTTTTTTTGACACCTTTATTTAAGAAATATTTGAGTGCATAAACGTAGAGCACTACTGAGAAAATATCCGTAATGAGGTTCCATATCATCCTCAGTTTTATTGTCAGGCACTTTATTGATATTTAATCATCACGCTGCTCCAAAATAATATTTGCTTAACATTCTCAAAGCATTGTGAGTATTCATGAATAATCCTCCAATAGACACAGAGGCTGATTTTGAATTCCTTGGATTTTGAACTAGTTTGTAGTTGATTTGTTTGTAACCTAAATTAGTAAAGCATTTGTATTCAAAGTCTCAATATATTGCCTGATTTTCTAAGCTGATATCCTTTTGGCGTTTGCTTAGCAATAAAACCATCTATGTGGTTTGGGTGTAAGTAAGTTAATTTCGTTGTTAAATCCAACATCGTATGTCTCAGGGTTTCTGCATTTGCTTTTCTACATGACATTAAAGTACAGGACTTAACTGCATGTGACAACTCAGTTTTCTAAGGAACAGGAAAAAAAGCAAAAGTACGTTAATGATAACATTAGAAATTGTAGGATGGCTTTGTATGTATAGCTTTTCCCAATAAAGGTGTGTAAAATATATTTTTGTAAAAAGATTGGCTTTTTAATATAATTTCAAGGGAATTTGGTTCTTCCTGGCATCAGCCTGCATCATGTGACTGACACATGCTGTGACTCCCATGGGTTTAACATTCTATTTCATATCAGTCTTCTTGCCCTAAGCTATAATACTTCGAAAATAAAATCTTACAAAACAATAGGAACCCTTGAACTTCCCGTATCAACATTTCTGTATTTTTCTACAGAAGGCTCTAATCCCACATTTTTTCATAATCTTTTTTTTTTTTGCGGTACTGGGGATTGAACCCAGGGGCGTTCTACCTCCGCGCTACACCCCCGGCCCTATTTTTTATACTTTATTTTGAAACCGGGTCTCACGAAGTTGCGGAGGGCCTCACTAGGTAGAGAGAGAGAGAGAGAGAGAGAGAGAGAGAGAGAGAGAGAGTTGAGGCTGGCCGCGAACCTGGATCCTCCAGTCTCCACCTCCCAAAGTACTGGGATTACAAGGGTGTGCCACCACGCCCAGCTTAATCCCACATTTTTGTTACTGCTAATTATATCTGTGTTCCCTCCACATGAATTCATTATAATCTGTGTTTAGCACTGTTTCTGACTTTGTGAATGGAAAAACAGTCTCGACTTGATGAACTAGCTATTGGACAAAACAACTAAAATCATGCCTATTTTGCTCTTCATTGACATATTTTCCAACTTGCGAATATTAAGACATATATTTTAAAGTTTCCAAAGTGAAATGGAATATATAATAATATCATTTACTAGTGTACATCAGTTTATATACCTACATTTCCAAAAATTCCTTGCCATTAAGTTTGTGCATGTTGTTTGAAATTATATTTCAGTGTTTGAACAATCTCTGCCTTATCTTTACCCAGTATGTTTTCTAACCATCAGCTTCCTGGAAAACTGGAAAACTTCTCGTTTTCCAGAAAGCCATCGCTGCCCTTCTTCATCCTGACTTCATGCTTCCGGGAAATTCTCTGGCCATTTTCTGTTCCATTTCCTGGTGCCAGGTGTTCTTCCCAAGTCTCCGTACCCAGTCAACGTATTTTCGAATCCAGAGACAGCATCAATCATGGCTTCTCTTTGGGATTTTCCCCCCTTTGCTTTCCTTTAGCTCTGAATAAAAGGCTTTACCACTTTTTAAGGATTCATGAACTAATATATCAATCAATGGTCAAATATTTATTAACTTTTATTATGAGCGCAGGACCTTGCTATACTTTTACAAGCATATAATAATATTTCATCTTCCCTGTTCCATTCACTTTTATATCTCTGGGTGCTATTTGTTATTTTTGTATGATATTATAGTGCCTACAGTTTCATAAGTTATATACTAAAATATAGTGATAGAGACTTTGCCCTCAACTATAAGCTTTATAGCCCTGTAAATCTAAGTTTTTCTTCTTTCCACTGCTATTATAGACCTCTCCCTTTCTCTTTAGTTTTCTGGTCATATGCAAGCTTTATCATGTTCTCTCATTTCATGAACTTTGGTCTTTGGCCATTTATCTTCTCCTGTCCTTAACATCTAAAACATTTTTCGTCTGACAATGTTTTTATTTTAGAATTTGGTTCCATGTCCAACTAAACTATTCTAGTTTTTTTTATGATTCTGCTGGTGTCAGACTTGGCCTGGAATTGGCAGAACTAAGCAAGGAGTAAAACGTGTGGGTGCATGTGTGTATGAGAAATGAGAAACTAAAGGATCGTAGGAGCTGATATTATTCCTGAGAGATGCAAGGTGTGTATATTTGTAGTGTAGTCAATATATTTTTTCATTTATTCATTATTTAAGTCAACATTTATTTATTAGGAAATACTATATGCTAGAAACTCTATTATTTCCTGGCATGAGCATATAAATCCTGTAATTGCCTAATAATCAGGTCCAACTCCACCTATGTGAAAAAGAAGATGCTAAAGGAAACTTTTTATATCCTCACATATATTTTGGTATTTGATAGTTTTATATACATATATATATGTATATATATAGTGTTAAATTATATATATATTATAATATATAATATATTATATATATTATATATATTATATATATAATATATTATAATGTATTATACATAATATATTTTAAAATATACTATATAGTATAGAATTTTCCATTTTAGACTTTTGAACATTTTTTTTTGTGGTACCGGGGATTGAACCCAGGAGCATTCTACCTTCGGGCTACACCCCCAGCCCTATTTTTTATTCTTTATTTTGAAACAGGTTCTCGCTAAGTTGCGGAGGGCCTCACTAAGTAGCTGAGGCTGGCCGTGAACCCAGATCCTCCAGTCTCCGCCTCCCAACTGGGATTACAAGTGTGCGCCACCACGCCAGGCAGACTTTTGAATGTTTTAAGCGAAAAATTCAGGGACAGTAATTATGTTCAAAATGTTGTGCATTCATCACTACTATCTATTTCCGAAAGGTTTTCATCATCCCAAATAAAAACTGTACACATTAAGCAATAATTTCTATATATTTCACTGATAATCTAATTTTTCCATACATAATTTTCCTAATTTCTATTAATTCTTCGTGCATGTTTTTCATTACCTCTTTATGTATATTTAGTAAGTTACCTGTCTAGCTTCTTTGGAGATGGTTTCAGCCAATTTATTGGAAAATGAATAGGAAAAATTCATTGTGTTTCTTTGAAAAGGTCGTATTTTCTGTTTCTTTGTGTGCCTCATGATACTTTGTTGAAAACTGGACTTTTGAATATTCTAAGTCAGATTGTCTCCCATCCTTTGGTTTTGCTGTTTTTTCCCTTTCAGATTGTTGACAACTGTCGTAGTTCATGTGGTTAATGATTTTTTTTCCAAACTAATTTTTGCAAAGGCTGTGTTCTTTATCATGTGTCATAACTGAAATCTCTTTTTTTATAGCTAGCTCGTATTCAACCAGCTTTAACAGATTTCCTTGAACACCAGGAGCTTAAACGAGAGAGAGAGAGAGAGAGAGAGAGAGAGAGCAAAGCAAAACAAAACAATGCACATACAGAAAAAATAAGCAAACTCCACCTGCTCAGTTTCTGCAGAAGGTCCTGGTTCAGGGAAACTCTTTTAACACGTGACAGTTTTGCACTGAGTCTTGGGAATTGGCTTGATCTGAATGTTAGGGTCTTCTTGGGGCTTGTCTGAGAAGGTGCATGGCTTCATAAATTTCCTCCTTTTATCCACTTTTGAGTGCCTAAATTTCCCCCACAAAAAGTCTACCTTTTATCTTCAAGGCTTTATGTGGTCTATGTCATGTGTCTTGACCATAATAATCGTTTGCTCCAGGCACACATGAACTGTTTGTTTGCCTTAGAGTGTTTTTGAGCACTTCCTATAGCTTTTCAGGCCCCATTGGATTCCAGATTTGGTGACAGAGAGATGTGTGTCACCTTCAAGTAGCCTCTAGGCAGATTAAGACCCACATACACAATAATTTGCTAATAAGGTCAGTTTTGTTCCCTCTAGAACCAGGGACCTTCCCCACTGGGAACTCTGGATTCTGTTTCCTAAATGCTGCCAGGTCAAGGGAGGGGCAGGCCCAAGGACAAGGAAAAATCCCACAAAGCTTTTCTCTAATTTTTTTTTAATTGGTGCATTGTAATTATACATTTTGATATAAGTCAGGGTATGAACATCATACATGCACACATTGCACATTTAGCCCTCCCTCCAATCCCACTCTATTCCCTCCCCCTTCCCTCCCTTTCATGCTCTAATTTTCAAGTTGTCTCTTTCTTGGTTTGGTTGCTGCAGACCTTTCACTGCTTCCCAGAGTCCTTCTGAAGCCGATTATGCCCATTTCTGTTTGCCTTTTGATGTTTCTGTGAGAGGACTGGAGCTTGGAGCTACCTGACTGTCAATATGCTGACAGGACTCCTCTCCCCCTTTGGATTGCGGTGCTCCTTCCAAACTTAAGGGAACCAGTCATGTTTGAGAAAGCCACTACAATTTGCTATAGAAAGAAGATTTGTTAAAAGTGCATTTTGTGAATCTAAAAAAAAAAAAAACCAAACTTCAGAGGAATTTTTATATGTGAGGAGAAGAAAATAAATAAAAGTAAACTGCAATGGAATGAAGCCAGAGAGAGGGGAGAGAGAGAGAGAGAGAGAGAGCGAGCTGTGTGTGCACTCTACTTTTCCTGGGGGACAGGACAGAAAATGCAGCAGAAGAAATTGAGATAACTCTTGGAACTGTAGTGCTGCAGAGAAGACTGCAGAAAGCAGAGTGACAAAGGCGGGCAAATCCATGTTCTGCATTATGACTAGCATCAGTGTCACATGCTTATTGGATGCACCACCTCCCTGGCAGGGTGCTGTGTAAGGTGCTGACAATACTGAGCTGCGCCAGACAAGCCCTTGTTCTTGAGTTGTTTCATATTATTTTGGAAAAGAATATATCAGATGTCCTCAATCCCAAAGGCACATTAAATTCATTTGGGATCTATATATTGAAATACAGACACCATCCCTTAAAAATTAGAATCTGTTGCTTTGAAAATTAAGGTGGGCAAAAGTACAATTACAACTAGTACCCCCAATTCTGTAGCTTAATCAAAGGAAAGGCTTGTCATTTGTATAGGAGTCTGAGGGTCTCAATCGGCAGGTGAGTTTTTCTACATGGAGACTCACCGATCATCGGGGCTTTTTTCTGGATCCTGGTGTGTTTACTCCACTCTTCAGTCAGTGTTGTCCAAGGGAACTTTCTGCAGTGGTGGAAATATTCTGCAACCAGGCTCTTCAATATGGTAGACACTCACCACACCTGGCCCTTGAGTGCACAAAGAATGGGGGTTGTGATTTAGGAGCCACCCACATTTTTACTTTCATTTAAATGTAGATAGACACATATGGCCAGAAGTTTCCATTTTGGATAGCATGGATCCAAGGCCCTTTAATCACCTGCATGGTCAATGCCGGATTGCTACGTCCATCCAGGTTTTAGTGAGTCAAAGAGGAAAGTTGCTTAGAGGTAACACACGCTATGTCTGCTCATGTTCTACTACTGTGCTCGGCTCACCAAGTAGCAAAAGAGGCTGGGAAGTATATTCTCTGGCCATTTAGCCACATTCCCAGCATATTTAGTGTGAAAAAAGAGCCCGATAGAGTTTAGTGGGCAACTAGTAGGCTCTGTCACAGTTGTTCTGGTATAGAGCCCAATGATGATGTATTTTTAAAAATCTTCTGAAATGATTCCAGTGTTCAGCCCTGGTGGAAACTAGTGGGTCTTTGTTTAGTATCTGTTAAATTGGTATCATAATACCTATTTCATAGGATTGTTGTAAGGAATTGCTCTAATATTAACCACTCCCAGCGGCTCTTCAATGAGTTGCTACCACTAATTTCCCATTGTTACTGTTACTGATTGTAATTTCTCAAGGATGGGCAGCTTCTGCTTGTATTTCTCTGTTTGGCATTAATATGCACAGAGAAAAGGAAATCATGTATTTTCTAGATGCTATATTGTTAAAAATTACTTATTCTGATCTCTCTTTTCCTTTATTTTTCTTCAATTAAAAAAATAACAGAGAATGTTATTCTACCTACACATTGAGAAGGAAAAGACCCAAAACTGTGGACTCTGAAAATATCTACATATAGAAGATACATTTTTCTTGTCTAAGGGACACATCTTTCTCTATGGGAGCTTGTAACATTATTGGTAATCATGCTATAGAATGATGGTGGTAGATTTAAGGAATATAGGTATATGTTAGGACTGGGGGTGGAAAGTTCTGAGAAGAAAGCCTTGCTTTCCCGGGTTGCTTGACTTCATAGCAGGTGACATTTGAGTGGAATCCAGATTGATGAGCTGTTTTGTCAGGCAGAGAAATGGGAGAGACCTTTGGATTCCTATCGCTCAGCCGAGTGGCATGCCCTGCTTATCGTAGATGCTTAAAAGTTTCTCGATAATTAGAGAAGGGATTGCAAAATCTCCTATATAACAAGCTCTTTAACAACAACTGTGGCTGCAAAAACACATGTGATCCTTCATCGGACTCCCAGAATGAAGGCCCTGCCGCACTAGCAAAGCTTTTCTGAATATTCTTCCACTTCAGATGCTGAAAGTACATCATCTCTCAGCAGAATGAGCTCCCTGCTAGTCAGAGCAGAAATCACCTTGCTTGCACTGGTGGACTGGCAGCAATGAACAACACATGGCAGAGCAGAATTCTAGGATCAAAGAGAATCACGTTAAAGACTCTTCATTTCCATGAGTCAAATAACTCAGCGCAGTTGGGTGAGGGTGTTTAGACACATGGAGCAATGGGCAGGTTAGAGTGTACCTTTGCAATAACTCAGTAAAACTAACAGACTGAGTTTCTTCAACACTCAATTTTTTTCTCTTTTCATCTTTCATCTCTGGATAGTAAAACAAAACCCAAGGATGGGTATTATTGACCTTTATGTTCTAAAAGCACCTTTTTTTTTTGGTAAAAGGAAAAATTAGACCTAGCTTTTGTTATATTGTGTGTGTGTGTGTGTGTGTGTGTGTGTGTGTGTGTGACTGAGGACTGAACCCAGGGGCATTCTATTTCTGAGCTCCATCCCCAGCCCTATTTAGTTGTTTTTTTTTTTATTTTGAAACAGGGTCTCACTAAGTTGTGGACGGCCTTGCTAAGTTGCTGAGGCTGGCCTTGAACCTGTGATCTTCCTGTCTCAGCCTCCCAAGTACTGGGATTAAAGGCCTGCACCACCACTCCTGGCTGCTTTTGTTTTGTTTTTAATATTTTAAGTTTGTGTTTTCCCATCCCACAGATATATGATTAAACCTCATCTTAAAAATTTATGCATATATGTACATAGTATATGTATTTTATGAGTATGCTATATATAGTATCTAATTATTATATTTATAATTTTTAATAAGACATGCCTGTATTTCAGCCTTTGGCTATAAATAATATGTTTATTTTTCCTATGCATCATTCAAAGTCAAGATTACTATTTGACTCTATATAATTGAGAGCACCTGAATATTACCTTACATGCCAACACGGTTAATAAGAATACTAATAATTTCCTTTCCACTAGATTCACAAGTAGTTTTAAGGCTGGTGTTCTTTCTTGTCCCTCTAAAGTTTACTGGTGCAGAAATCAGACTGCTTGTATTTGATTCCTGGCTCAACCACTTATTAATTTTAGGACACTAGAAACTTCCTTATATATTTTGTGTACCAATTGTCTATAAAATAGAGATAACTATTATAGAGTTTGTGGGTGTAATGGCCAGGGTTCACTAGACTAACAGAATTCACAGAATGAGTATATGGAAAAAGGGATTTATCAGATCAGCTTACAGTTTGAAGCAATGTAGTCCCAAGTTCCGACTGCACTTGGAGAGTCAGAGGAACCAGTAGCTGGTCGAGTGGTCTAAGAGCTGGAGTCTTAGGATTGGAGCAACCACTAATTCAGTCCCAGTCCAAGATGTGAAGATCAGGAAGCTCTTTGGAGAAACGATGGTGAAGTTTCAGTTTGAAGGGCTGGAGACCGACGATCTCAGATGAGAGCAGAAGATCAATAAGCTCTTCAGAGAAATGGCGAAGTTGGAGGCCGACGATCTAAGAGGAGAGCAGATGCGTTTTCTTCGGAAAGAGTCGCGCATCCCTCTACGCGGCTTTCTCCTTCTTTTATCTAAGTCCTGCACCTATCAGAACCCTGCTGCCTACATTTAGGGCAGGACTTTCTGTTTAATCTGCTGTTACACACCCAAAGTCACATGATCTTGGGTGTGTCATGATCCGGTCAAGCTGACAAATTAGATTAACTATCACAGTGGGGTTTAAAATCAACTGATGAATACATAATATTTGATATAGTCCCTGGCCCCAAGACCCACACAGGGAATGTTAGATGTTGTTTTGTTACTATTAACGGAGGCTTCTAAGTTAATCTTCATCATAATCTAGGGAGCTGGGTTATTCAGGAAGGTTAGAATATCACAACCCTTTATGTCTACTACTTAGCGTACTCTCTTTTTTTAAAGACTAGCCATGTGTTAGGTCTAGGCTATTCCATGAGGCAAACTCCATTGTGCCTAGTTTGCCCCAAGTATACACCACCTGTCACTGACGCAGAATGAGGCATTAATGTGTTTTGAAAGTCCATGTAAAATTACCCATTGTCTCTCTTACTAGGAGGGGTAATGATGGGATGAGGAGACTCATATTCAAATATCACTGCTGCCTTTTGTCATTTCTGAGATAAGAGCAAAAAGAGATACATTTTTCTCCCTTTCTTTCTTCCCCTAAATTATATGTTGAATTTATCAATCCTCTATATCACTCTGCCTAAATAATTGTGTCACTCCTTTTCAAAAATGCTGCAATTACTATGAAATAGTCGATTAAACTGTAATTTGATTTTAGATTTAACATGCAGCCTAGAGTATAATTCTTGTGTAATGGTCCTCTTTTCTGGTCATATGCTTTCATTTACAAAGAACAGCTATGCAATATCTATGCCATCAGACGTAAGTGACTGTAATCACTGTGGATGGGGGTGGTGAAGTTCATCAAATGGAAAAGTAATTTTTGCATGTCCCATTTTAGCAGAGAACTGATTCTGGAAAGTGAAGCAATAGTAAGACAATTCAGAGACTATCAATTATAAGAACTTTTCCCCAGGCCTTGATAAGCAATCTAGGTAGCTGAAGGGTCCTCACTCTACTCTGTTCGTGAGCTCTCTTACAGAGGTCAAAACCATATTCAAAGGAGATCTGAGTACAGTATTTCTTCTTTAGTTTTATTTGTACAGATAATCTGGGACTTAGGTGGTCCAAGTAGTAAAGACAGCATGAGGACTTAGCTAGAAAGAACTAAAGAAGAAACCAGCCATTCTCTGACTCACTACATTATTTAACAAATGCTTTGGTAAACTCTGACTATGTCTAAGCCAGCATTCTACAAAGGGAAAGTGGAATTTGAAAAAGTATGAGGTAGTGTTATCACATCTTAGAATGTGGAATCACATAAGGGAGAAAATTAATTGACACAGAGGACCACAATGCCAAGCAATACAAGAGGGGTATTGTTAGAACCAGGTTGCTCAGGGGAAGGAGAAATCACTTCTTGTTAAAGTCATCAAAAATTTCAAAGAAGAGGCACCATGTGATACTGGTGATTTAAGATGGATAAAAATTGGAAGTGGAAATCTTACTTTGGCATGGCTACAGGGCTTTCCTAGAAGGGCGATTTATAAAAGAATGAAAAGAGAGGATGGGATGGTCTAATATCAGGCTAGGAGGTTTGAGCCTCCTTTGGCAGGCCAGGTGAGACTCAGGCTCAAAGTGCACAAGTTGCTTTGGAAAGTATGTTTTTTGCTACAATTGAAATAGTTATTTAGGGAAACTTTATCCAGCAGTGGCATTCAAAATAAAGACTACTGGCACCAAGATCAGTAAGAGTGTACTACTCTGGGCCAAGAATAAAGAATTGGAGACCTGAACTTGGGAGCAGTGGGAAGAAAAGAAACAGGGGCATGCTGGAAGGACTGTGAAGGAGATGGGACAGTGTCTGAAAATGAGTACCAAGATAAAAGGTAACAAAGGTCACCGGGGCTTCAGGCCAGGAGAATGAAAGGCCATTCAGAGAAATACAGAGCCTTGGAAACATTCAACATTATTGAAATCAGTCATATCCAGACAGTCCCTGACTTTCAGTGATTAAATTATGATTTTTCTGATGCAAAGGTGCTATGGTTTGGATCAGTGTCCCCCAAAGGCCCATGTGTTAAAACCTTCTTCCCCAGCCTGTGGCACTACTGGGAGGTGGTGCCACCCTTAGTGGGTGGAGCCTAATGGGAGGTCTTCAGGCCATGGGTGGTGTGCACTTGAAGGGGACGTTGGGACCCTAGCCCCTTCCTCTTGCTCTCTTTTATTCCTGGTTGTGAAGAGACAAGGGATAAGTTCTAAATGGAGAGAAAAAAAAGTGTTGGTTTGGAGTTTAATTTGTAAAGCAAAATATTTCTGGAACAGTATCAGGGTATGGTAGAGAAAGGAAAATTTGAAGAATTGTTGTAGACTCTGACACTAGATATCTCTCATAGATTTTTAGAAAACCACATGTAAGTCTTCATTTTGCTTGTTAATCTCTTTCTTTCTTTTTTAAATTTATATTTATTTATTTATTTTTGTACTAGGGATTGAACCCACGGGCATTCTACCTCTGAGCTACACCCCCAGATCCCCCTTTTTTATTGTTTGTTTGGAAACAGGGTCTTGCTAGGTTGCTGAGAGTCTCTTTATGTTGCTAAGGTTGTCCTCGAACCTGCAATCCTCCTGTCTCAGTCTCGTAAGTACTGGGATTACAGGTGTGTACCACCAAACCTGGTTTATCTGTTTCATTTTTGATCCACAATTAAATAATAAGGGTCTGGATATATAAGGGTTTCATTTTTGGATAATGCTATCTTTCCTCAATAGAAACAAAGCTTTTTCTGGATAAAATTAAATTTCTCAAAGCCCTTTCCCTCATCAACTCTCTATCCCACAGGTTCTGAAGAGAAGATTTCCCTCTTATTGCAGCTGTAGCAACTTAGGCTTCCTCTTCATAACCTTTCCAGCTGAAGCGGGTGGTAGAGTAGAGGATCTCTTGCTTTCTAACATAGTTCCTGGGCTTTAAATGCCAAGTTTACAGTACCTGTCGAGCAGGGATGCCATGACATTTAGCTGACAAAAACTGAACGCATTCACATCATTAGTCATCTCTTCAAGCATCGCCTTGGGTTTAATTTCAGGCTCATCCATCAGTCGATGCGCTCTTCATTTCTCGACTCCTGTTGTCCATCACTGAGGATCGTATTCATTCGCTCCGGAGGCAGTTATTTCCTGAACATTTGCCGCAATGGCCTCGTTCTTCTAGGACTCTGGATGGCATCCTATAATTTTCGACATCTGATGACTAAGTCCTTTTTGCTATTCCTTAGTGCTTTTTTTGGCCTTTTTTTTTGGCAGGTATTTCTCCTATTACCATTCAATTTATTTTGCAAGCACAACTTTGGATCTGAAAATACCATTAAGCTCTTCTACTAACCCACCCATCTACGCCCTTAGTTTGCATCAGAAAAACTGTGTGTCAAACTAGTTCATGACTTCCCCAACATTGGACAAATAATTACTGAAAAATCCTGTACTAGAACCCAGTCTTTCATGTCCCAGGTCATAATAAAGACACTTATCTGATAGAGAACATTTCAAATTATTTTTTCAGAGTTTGATTTATTATACCTGTCCTTATTCCTTTAACAGTACAACTGACAAGACAAAAATCTTAATATTAAACTTCTGGGAGTTTGTTTTTTATTTCGAGCACATCCTTCAATCTTTTTCATTTCCTATAAACTGTATTTAGAGTAAAAAGTAAACAGGTTGCCACACTTTGTCTCACTTCCCCCGAATAGAAGCCAGAGGGCAAGTAAATGATGGATTTGGGAACCAGAAGAGGCAGGCTATCTTAAACATGTACTGAGGATTCTGGTAAACAAGTCAGTCTGTAGAAATCTATTGCGTTGCTATGAGAAGGGTTACCCGGTGCAATCGGTGACACAGGCAATGGCAGGAACTCCAAAGGACCAAGCCCCGCTATGGATCCCACACCTCCTTCTTGCTTTCTGCTCAGTCCTTTAAAATTGTGCATTCGTATTACTGCGTTCAAGTAATACTTGTGAAGTCACTTCTCTTAGCTTTTCTGAATCCACTGTCCATCATAAACAATGTGTACATATGAGATTATACCAACATCATTCTCAGTGCTACATGTGGGGGGAGGCGGGGGGGGAGGGACACCAAGAGCTGTGTGCATGTATGTTAACACCAAACTGATACTCATTGTGATGTGAGACTACAATGCACCAATAAAAACATATTAAAAAAAAGAAACCCTTCATTTCACCCTGGAAGGCTCAGTGGATGGACTATATTGCTGAGTTCCCTAGCCTTCTGTTTCTAACTGGTTCAACCAATGGGCGGTAGCAGGAGGTCACAGGAAAGAAAAACAGTGGGGCTAGGATACATATTCCTTAGGACCATCCTTGCAGAATTGCCTTGGTCTCATGAGTCTTTTTTTTTTTTTTTTGCACTAGGATTGAACCCAGGGGCATTCTACCTCTGAGCTACATCCCCAGCCCTATTTTATTTTAAAACAGGGTCTTGAAAAGTTGCTGAGGCTAGCCTCAAACTTGCAATCCTCCACCTCAGCCTCCCAGTACTAGGATTACAGGCAGGTACCACCACGCCCAACAATGATGAGTCCTTTGATGAAGGTCACTGCTCATCTCAAGACGATCCTCTTCCCAGACTTTCCCTATAGGCTTCTAGTAACTGCTGTCTGCTCTCAGCCCTCTGAGACTTCAAATGGTTCTATTTCCACAAATGCTAGTTTCAAGCTACAGCACTATCTCTTAAGGTACACCCACCTCCTGCTCATACCATTGCAAATAGTATCATCTTAAACCTACCCCCAAATTGAGTATGTCATCAGTATCCTGCTAGGGCCCTGACTAGGATGCCTCTCTAAGACTACTGTAGTCCCTAGACAACAAGTCATTGCTTCATTTATTTTGTTGCTTCCAAGTTTAGAGAATATCTTTATGCTTTCTGGCTTTAGATGAGAGTCCTTGTTTTTGTTGTTGTTGTTGTGATTGTTCTTCAGTTCTTCTGTTCTTAACCCTTTAGGTCAACACCATGGGGACCACCATACACCACCATACACCACTATACACCTAGACATGTGAGGGTAGGAGAGTGGTGGTCCACTTTTAAAAAGTATTAAATCTAGGGCTAAAAAGGCGAGTGACAAGATACAAAGAAAAATTAAGAACACATTTCCACTTTCTTCCAGGTCTTTATTGGGTTCAGAAGTTTAAAGGCAGGCCTTTAGGAATCATCCATTATTAAGTCAATAGGACTCTCTGGTTGACAAACATGGAGTGACAGGTTGAGTAATGAGGAACCTATACAAGCTGACGGGCCCATCTCTCCTGACAATGTGCTTAGGGAGCCCCGAGAAGCCTGCACGATCTTTTCATTCTGGCGATTTGTGTGAAAGTGATAGGGCAGGATGGTGAAGGGATTTAGCTACGGGTCCCTTGCAAGGACCTAAAGTAAATAAAGAACGACTGTTGGAAATGATGAAGACTGGCGAGCTGTATTTCAATGAACTGTCACAGAAACATAATTGTTGCCATTGAACTTCAAGCTGGACTTAATAACTCCATGCTGAGGAGTCTATCAAAGTTGGAGATGTTCATCCCCTGAAAGAAACCCTGACAACAATCAATATGGAGTTTTTCCCAGCTTCTTCCTGATTATTTGTCTTGATAGAAATGATGGCTGAGCATGTAGTACAAGTTCCATGAGGTTCTTCAATTCCAAAACTAATTCTGAGTCGGGCGTGGTGGCGCACGCTTGTAATCCCAGTACTTTGGGAGGCGGAAACCGGAGGATCCGGGTTCGCGGCCAACCTCAGCGCGCATTCTCTCTCTCTCTCTCTCTTTCTCTCTCTCTTTCTCTCTCTCTCTACCTAGTGAGGCCCTCCGCAACTTCGTGAGACCCGGTTTCAAAAATAAAGCATAAAAAAAAATAGGGCCGGGGGTGTAGTGCGGAGGTAGAACGCCCCTGCGTTCAATCCCCGGTACCGCAAAAAAAAAAAAACCAAACTAATTCTGCCACAAATAAATATTTTTATTATCCAGAGAATTTGTGGGGGAAATTTCACGATGGATCATTATGGGAAGGGTTACATAATTACTCTCTAAAATAATAGCTCTTTAAAAGTAAGATAAACCATTATTTGTGAATAGACACTATTGACTTTTGAGTGGATTAGATATTAGATACATCTTACACAAACAACATAAGATAGGAATCAGTGTGAAAATACAAGCAAGTTGATTGTAGACCTTTCTATGAAGAAGAACACAGTGTTATAAATTAAAAATTTCCAAGGCATAGGCTATGTCCAAGGCATGGGGCCCTTGGAACCATGCAACCGAGAACCCTGAAGCTTAAACTTCAATAACTCCTTTGGAAATCCACCTCTGGTTCTCATGGGAAGGTTCTCTAATCAAACACAGTCCCCAGTTTCTCTCCAGGCATTACCTACTTGCCCAAAGTGACAGTGTGTAGGCAGGCTTGGATGAAGGCATGTGTGGGCTCCGACTTTAATTGGACTGCCTGGCACTCATGTCCTCGTATGTTGTACCCAGTAAACCACAGTCCAGTGGTCCGGCTTTGTCTGTATGACTTGGCCTCTCCCTAGGTTTCTAGTTAATATTTTATTTACCTCTGGGCTTGGAGCTGTGTGTGTGTGTGTGTGTGTGTGTGTGTGTGTGTGTGTGTGTTACTGGGGATTGAACTCAGGGGGTATTCTACCTCTGAGCCCTATTTTATTTTTTTATTTTGAAACAGGGTTTTACTGAGTTGCTAAGGGCCTTGCTAAGTTGCTGAGACTGGTCTCCAAACTGTGATCCTCCTACCTCAGCCTCCCAAGTACTGGGATTACAGGTGTGTGCCACCATGCCTTGACTGGAGCTCTATTTTGACTCAGTTTACTTGGCTAGGATCTAGACATTGTACTTGGTTTTTACCTCTCCAGTTTGGCCATGGGCTGGACTCTTATTTCACATGGGAAACACTGGTCTGGGCCATGACACTAACCTTGAAGATGCCATTTCCCAGAAATTCTTCCTATAATTTGCTTCTGTAATTTACCAGATCTTCACCCTTTGGGTATTGCTTCCAACTCAGATTAAGAGTGCTGGTTAGCTAAGCGCAGTGGTGCAAGCCTGTAATCCCAGTGACTCGGGAGGCTAAGGCAGGAGGATAGCAATTCAAGGCTATCTTTGGAAACTTAGTGAGACACTGCCTCAAAATTAAAAATAAAAGGGGCTGGATGTATGGTGCCTTTAGATTCAATCCCCAGTACTGCAACAAAACAAAACAGAACAGAACAAAACAAAACCAAACCCTGGCCTACTTTTCTTTCTTTGCACAGTGGGGTGTGGGCATTTGGCTTGAAGTTAAGCCCTAGTTTTCAAATCATACCCCTCGGTGGGACCAGGGCTAATTCTTACTTTTCACCATTCTCTGCCATTCCAATAAGGTTGTGCTTGACTTGAGGTAAAGACCAGAGATTAACGACAGGAAGATCCATCTGTACACCATAGCCATAAATGAACTTTCATATAAGTGACATAATATTTTGACGTACCTTACCCTGGGACTTCTGAATATAATAATGATTCCTAGATTTCTGTGCAATGCATTATGGAGGACACTTAATGTCAGATAGTAAGAAAAGCTGTGACTGTTTGAGTCATACTGTAATGAATCTGAGATTGACATACTTTGCTGAAGTGATTCTTCATTTTACAGTAACCGAGAAGCAGAGAGTTGGTGTAATCTTCTGCATCAGAGCAGGGGTTGGCTTGTATGATGGTAAATTTTACATGCATAATGACTGGGCCACGAGGTACCTAGATATTTGGCCAAACGCTATTCTGAGTGCTCTGTAAGAGTGTTTGTTTTTGGATGAGATTAATATTTAAATGGACAGGTTGAATAAAACAGATTGATCTCATAATGCGGGCTGGCTTTATTCAATTAGTTGAAGGCTTGAATAGAACAAAGGACTGACTTCCTCCACGGAAGAAAGAATCCGCTTATTCCCCGTTCTGTGGCCTTCAAACTAGAATATTGGCTCTTCCCAGATGGACAGCAGCTTGTGACCTACAACCTGAACTGGGACATTGGCTCTGCAGATTTTAGACTTCACAGCCTCCTCTACACTTCTGTGATCTGATTCTTTATAAATCTCTCTCTCCGCACTCTTAATATAGATATATCAGTATAGATAGATACAGAAACATAACTATCTCCTACCGTTTCTCTGGAGGATCCTGAGAATATAACTTGATAATTCAACCTGTAAATACAGAGAAGATCCATATTTCTGTGTTGGCAAAAATGGAATAAAACACAAACAAAAGAAAATCCTTATATATGCCTATTATAGAAAGTATTTATACTAAATCCAATTCTTCCTTTCTTTTGTTTTTGAAGCCCAGTGATACAAGTGCAAAGTTTAACATCGGGAATGATGGCTCTAGGGACAGACAAAATCACACTGGGTTCCTCACGTGGACCAGTTTTAACTCCATGGTGAGTCCTTAGAAAACAAAGTGACAGTGTGTCCATTTCATTTTTAGGAATATTGCATCCTCTGGGCACACCATGATGGACCATTTAAAAGTCCAGAGAATCCCAAGAAAACTCAGACGGAATGAACCAGTGGGATGTGGGAATCCCTTCCATTACAGAGCTCTCTACCCAGCTTATGGACTCTGGCTTCTCAAAACATCCAGGGAACTTTCAGCCATGCACTGAATAAGTACCTCATGGATCTTTGTCCTCCCCTTTTAAAATTGAAATATATGCATCCAGATACAATTTGAATAATGGCTAGCAATCATTTGCTTTGTGCCAGTTCTGTTCTACACTCTCTTAAAGAAGGCTGGCAAACATACAAATCAGTAATGAGAAAGTATAAAAACAAAAGTAACTCATCCAGAACTAACAGAGTAAATCACTTAGGGGAACATTACGTCCTAATTGTAGAAATAGCACACATTAATCATCCTTCCGCTGCCACCAGGGGATGGGCTTGCCGATGGGCCTCCCACGGCCTGGCACATGGAGGAGAAAATACAGATGCAGGCCAAACACTGAGTTTCCAACCTGAAAGCATGCATTCGGCCTAGGTGGGCATACAGTTACGCTATTTTAATGTTTATAAAGGGGATAAATCCCCAGTAATACAATACTGGAGTTGCAAATAGAGGCAAATATGAAGGAGGAAATTCATGTGGGAAAGCTTTCTTTTCATGTCTGCTCAAAGGTGTTAGAAAAACGCCTTTGTCGTTTTTCGACGTGGAATTGTCAAATTTTATATTTGTCAATTATAATATTTGTCAAATATAAATTGTCAAATTTTATATTTACCCTCAGGATGGGAGGCAAGAAGTTGAAAATAATTGCCACTGTCCAATTTTCCTTTGAGTCAAATTAGCCAGATATGGCCACTTGTTATCACTGTAAAAGAACAAGATTAAAAATAATAAATTTTATTGTGTATATGTGAGGGTTACAAACAGGATGTTTGTTGTGGGATACATAAAAATAGTAAAATGGTTACTGTCATGAAGTAGTTTAATATATCTATAATCTAACATAGTTATAATTGGTGATAATAGCAATTAAAACCTACCTATTGTAACTAAAATTCCTAATTATAATATAATATAATATATATATATAATATAATATAATATAATATAATTTTAGTATTCATGTTGTACATTAGATCTCTAGTCTGGACTTGTTCATCCTACAAATCTGCTACTTTCCATCCTTTGACCTTACATCTCCCTGTTTCCTCTCCCCCAAACCCAACCATGGAAACCACTGCTTCATTTTCTACCTCTGTGTATTGGATCTCTCTCTCTTTTTCTCTCTCTCTCTCTCTCTCTCTCTTTAAAAATCACACATAAGAGAAATCAGGCAATGGTTTTTATTCTGTGTCTGTCTTATTTCACTTAGAATTATGTCCTCTAGGTCCATCCATGTTGTGGCAAATGGCAGAATCTCTTTTTTTTTTTTTTTTTGCGGTACTGGGGGTTGAACGTAGGGGCATTCTACCTCCGCGCTACACCCCCGGCCCTATTTTTTTATACTTTATTTTGAAACTGGGTCTCACGAAGTTGTGGAGGGCCTCACTAAGTAGAGAGAGAGAGAGAGAGAGAGAGAGAGAGCTGAGGCTGGCGGCGAACCCGGATCCTCCGGTCTCCGCCTCCCAAAGTACTGGGATTACAAGCGTGCGCCACCACGCCCGGCCTCCAGAATCTCTTTTTAAGGCTGACAATTTTCCCCTGGATTTATACATACCACATTTTCTATCTCGATTCACTCATCGATGGGCATTTAGGTTCTTTCCACGTCGTGAGTATTGTGAAGAATGCAACAAGGGCCATGGGAATGCAGACGTCTTTACAAGGTAGTGATTCCAGTCCCTTCAGGTATATACCCGGTGGGGAGGGGTTGCTGGGTTATACAGTAGTTCTGTTTTAAATTTAGGAACCTCGATACTATTTTCCTTAATGCCTGCCTCAATCTATGTTTCCCATCATCGGTATACTTGGATTCCCTTTTCTCTATACCATCACCAACCTTTGCTATCTTTTGTCTTTTTTTGTGTGTGGCACCAGGGATTGAACCCAGGGACATTCTACCTCTGGGCTACACCCCCAGCCCTATTTTTTATTTTATTTTGAAACAGGGTCTCACTAAGTTGCGGAAGGCCTCACTAAGTAGCTGAGGCTGGCCACGAACCCAGATCCTCCTGTCTCAGCCTCCCAAGTACTGGGATTACAAGTGTGCGCCACCACGCCCGGCTATCTTTTGTCTTTTTGATAATAGACATCATTAAAGTTTTGAGGAGCTATCTTGTAGTCATTTTAATTCTCATTTCCCTGATGATTAGGAATGTCGAGTGCCTTTTCATATACTTATTGGCTATTTTTATATCCCCTTTGGAGACATGGTTGTCTTTGAAGACACTGGAAAAATCTCTTGTCAGATCTATTGCCCACTTTTTATTCAAGTTATTCATTTTTTTCTGCTACTGAGTTATATGAGTTTTTCAAATAAATTTTGATACTGACCCCATCATGGTTTTAGCAACAAAAATCCATGAGCCATGAGAACCCACGATGTGTCTTTATGTGAGCTTCCCATCACTGAAACAAATATCTAAACTCGGCTAATACAGAGGAAACATTGATTGTGGCTTACAGTTGGGAGGTTCCAGTCTGCTACTGGTTGGGATTGTTGCTGTTGGCCTGTGACGCAGCAGCACGTCAAGGCAGGAGGGTATTGTTGAGCACAAGCGCTCACCTCAGGCCTAGGCAGTGAAAGGGAACAAGGAAGGGGGAGAGGGGATCCCACAGTGCCTTTCAAGGGTACACCCCCAATGATCTAAAGGCTCCACCTCCTCTCAACAGAACAGCTCTGGGTTTCAAGCTTTTAACACCTGGTCAGGCCTTTGGTGGGCATTTAAGACCTGAACTGTAGCAGTCTGACATCTCAGTGTCTTAGCCTGGTTTCCTGGAAGAAGCAGGACGCAGCCTGAGGGTTTCCATACCAGTGGTTAATTTGAGGATTGGTCCCAAAGCGTAGGAGTAGAGGCCTGGGATCAACGAGATGGGGGAAGAGGAAAGCTAATCTAAGGGCACAGGAGAGAGTCCCTCACCAATGTCAGTCAGCAGCTGGGATTTGATTGCTCTGGGGTCTTTCTGGGGAGCTGTGAATAAAGCAACTGTGATTTTCAGCCACAGGCACAAGAGGGGGTGCCTATGTACTTCCTTCCATCTTCCTCTGCTGAAAGGGGAACCCAGGGGTTGCAGTGCCCTCCACCTTCTACTTTGAGCTTTTGTTATAATGGCCTAGTAGGTTTTTGAAGGAATTGTACATAGTGGCAGAGAAGCCACTGAGCACAAGTGGAGAAGACAGCTTTCCAAGGGGAAGTCTGCTGGTTTGCACCCGTGAAGTTCATGGGTAGAGCAGTAGCTGGAGTAAACCAGCAGGCCAAGGCACTGTCTGAGGGGTATGAGAGATATCTGCGATACATATGGGAAGAGCCTCAGGACTTGCTTTTCTATACTTTGTTGTTAAAAAAATGTCATAGCAGCAGGACAGAGGGGAGTATATTTCTGTCTTATCTATCCTAGATAGGATCAGGTATAAATATCTCCCAATCTGTTTCTCCTTTGAAAAGATGATGTCCTCATGTCTACAGAGAAGAGGCCCTACTCGTGCCCCTTAGTGTTCTTACATTCCTTCAGCAGTGACCATGTTAGGGTCCTCGGTTTCTTTCCTTCAGTGACCTATGCAGCTTCACAGAGATATCTCCCATCTTGCCTCTGTGCACACAAATGCAGACATAATCATAACTGGGCCAGATATTGGACCATATGCCAGAATTTCTTTGCTGGCTCCATTGGTTGGTTGGCACCTGGGACTTCAGCCCTCTCCCCACTCACTGGCAGAAGGTAAGAGTGTTGATAGAGCCTGATTTCAAAGGTGCAATAGGTTCCTTGCACATGTTCCTCTGTGTGGGTACATGCACCCACACACCACACACCACACACCACACACCATACACCTTGTCCTTCTATCAGACACCAAAGCTCTTCACACTTGTTGTAAAGACATTTCCTGTGTTGTATGGAGACATTGAAGGATAAATGTGTGCTGATCTCAGAGAATGTAAAAGAAGCGTCTGAACGTTCTTCTGGACATTAGAAGATGAAAAGATGAGGATGCTGCATTTCTTCTCTTCTCCCCTGAAAGAGAGGAGGGCACTCTTTTGCTCTTCTAACCCCCACATTATAGTCTGGTTAAAGAATAACCTATTAGAATCTTTGCATTGTCTGTCCCCAAATTATTTGCATTTAAATTTGTCTGTCATTGTAGAATGAAGGGCTTTGCTTCTGGTTATAATGAATCGTATCTAGAAAGACACAAAGGAATTGGTTTGGGTCCCTGAAATCCTACTGTGTAGGTAGTAACCAGTTTTGATATGCAGGGCATGGCCCGGTGTGAGGTGGTTGAACTGGTAAATACCATCTCTCCCACCCAAAGACATTAAAAAAATCACTTATGAACCTAATATTTTGTAGTCACCCAACTTTAAGATTATTGCATGTGACTTTAGGGGAAGTTCAACTTAAGTTAAAGCAGATTTAATATTATATTCATCTATTATCTTTTCATAGTTGCACAATAAATGTGTTTCTTTTCCTGAAGCCTCTTAGAGGATGTGTGGGATATGCTCAAGGATTTAAGAGTCAGACAGACCTGACTTTCCATTCTGTGTCTGCTTGCACTGGATAGGGGAGCTTCAACTTCTGTTACCCTCAATATTATTACCTGTAAGATGAGAGTTAGCAACATCTAACAATCTAACAGGCAAGGTTTTTTTTTGCAGTACCGGGGATTGAACGCAGGGGCGTTCTACCTCCGCGCTACACTCCCTCCCGGCCCTATTTTTTTATACTTTATTTTGAACCCGGGTCTCACGAAGTTGCGGAGGGCCTCACTAGGTAGAGAGAGAGAGGGAGAGAGAGGGAGAGAGAGAGAGAGATGAGGCTGCCCGTGAACCCGGATCCTCCGGTCTCCGCCTCCCAAAGTACTGGGATTACAAGCGTGTGCCACCACGCCCGGCCAGGCAAGGTTTATATAAAGATTTCTGATTGTATACATAGAGATTGTAATATAGCACATGGTTCAAGAAGAAAATAAGTGTCTATAATGAGTTAGCACAGAAAAATCTCGTGTGGCCTCATGAAGGAAGGGGAGCCTGACCCTGCAGGGAACTGTTTTCCAATCAAGTCTGACTCATTAAGATGCCCCCAAGTGTTTTTGTGTGCGGTCCATCCATTCCTGGGCAATTTCTTATATAAAAGTTCCCAGAAGGGAGGAGATAATGTAAAGTAAAGTGCAGAACCTTCCCCGTGAATCAAAGCATCTGTCAGTGTGATCGGTTCTAAATCGAAAAGTAAACTTAATTAAAAAGGAGAGGAAACTCTTGTTGCTGCCATAATGAAATTGAGGGTTTCAAGGCCGACAAAGAGAAAGAGGTGCTGAAAGGTTTATAATTAAATGGTGGGGTAAAATTAACACGGGGCTCATCATCATTTATTTGTTTACTTATTGTCTGCCAAAAAATGGAGGCTATAAAATCAAGCATACAACCGAATTATAACCGGTGTGCCCCCAATTAACCAAATCTGGGAGCATTTAAATTTGTGCATTCCAACTATGGGTATCAGAAATCGAATTAGGGGCTAGAAAATATCTCCTTAAGTTGTTTCCTGGCACAAAAATTAAAGACTTGGCTGCTTAACAGCCTCCTGGATTCCTTTTAGGCCTGCCTTGCTGGCATTGAAGGTCAAGAAGGAGGCTGAAATGTGAATTTGCAAAATGAAATGTGAATAATGGACTTTAAAGTTTGGTGAGAAGTCTGGGGCTTAGGGCTGAGAAGAACTTGTTTGATGAGACTACATACGGTTAGCAATTGTCAAATTGGTTAAAATTGAGTTGGCAGTTGTACATTTTTCTAATTATTAAATGTTTTAAGCATGTTGGAAAAAAAGAGACTCAGTTATCCACCACTCAGACTGAACATATGTTAACATTTTGCTATATTTTGTTGAGTTTTTCTTAAAGAAAAAACAGTTTAAAATTTCTAACTTAAGTTTCTGCTTTACAAACTAGTCCCCTTCTTTCTCCTTTTTTATTTAAAGTGCTATTAAAAATTAGTAAATAGCTGGGTGTGATGGCACATGCCTGTAATCCCAATACTCAGGAGGCTGAGATAAGAGGATCACAGGTTCAAGACCAGCCTCAGCAACTTAGCAAGACACTCAGCAACCTACTGAGACCCTGTTTCAAAACAAAAATTAAAAAAAAAAAGGGCTGGGGATGTACCTCGGAGATAGAATGACTCTGGGCTCAATTCCCAGTACCCCCCCCACGTAAATAAAATTAGTATGCATTGTACAATATTTTAGGTATACATGTGTGCATTCATATACATTATATAGCATATTATTGTGTATAAATTCATTTTCATAAATGAAATGTTCCTACACGGCCTCAGGGCAACATACAAAGGTTGCTTATTGTAGCCTTGCTTATAATACTTAAAAATAAGCAATTGTTCACCAATGAAGATTGATTAAACTGGTTTATTAAAACCATGAAATATTGTATAGCAGTTTAAATGAAGGAATACAGCTTATTCTTTATAGCTATGTGTACAAATATAAAAATATAAATTTGAGTGAAAAAATTTGCACTCAAGTTTTTTTTTCTTTCTTTCTTTTTTGGTACTGGGGATTGGACCCAGGGGCCATCTGTCTCTGAGCTACATCTCCAGCACTATTTTATTTTTTATTTGGAAACAGCATCTTGCTAAGTTGCTGAGGGCCCCACTAAGTTGCTGAGGCTGGCCTCGAACCTACAATCCTCCTGTCTCAGCCTCCCGAGTACTGGAATTAAAGGCATGTACTACCATGCCCAGCAGCACTTGAGTTTTTTTTTTAGTTTTGTGAAAAGTTTATTTCACTAATATATATATATATATATATAATGTATATATATTAAATATATTCATTTATTGGTGCATTGTAGTTATACATTTTGATAAGTATCAGGGTATCAGAAGCATGCATGCACACATTGCTCATTTAGCCCTCCCTCAAATCCCACCCTATTCCCTCCCCCTTCCCTCCTTTTCATGCTCAGCATAGTGATTGACTCTGATAAATTCGTGAACATTAGTGGGTTTCCCTCTTCCCCCCTCCCATCTCCCTCAGTTAGGTCCCCTTCTTGCTCATCTAAAGTTTTCTCCTTTGTCTGGAGTCTCCTCTAAGTCCCATTCTCCCCAGCTTCCACATATTAGGGAGAACATCTGACTTTTCACTCTGAGTAATCTCACTTAGCATAATGTTCTCCAGTTCCCTCCATTTCCCTGTAAATGATGTAATTTTGTTCTTTATGGTTGCGTAAAATTCCATTGTATACATATCCCATAGTTTTGTAATCCATTCATCAGTTGATGGGCATCTTGGCTGGTTCCAAAGTTTGGCAATTGTGAATTGTGCAGCTATAAACATAGATATGCATGCATTAGTCTGGTAGTTTGGTTTCTGATCTTTTGGGTAGATGCCTAGAAGTGGTATTGCTGGGTCATATGGTAGGTTCATTCCCATTCTTCTGATGATCCACCACACTGTTTTCCAAAGTGGTTGCACTAATTTGCAATCTCACCAACAGTGTATTAGAGTTCCTACTTCTCCACATCCTCGCCAGCATTTGTTGTTGTTTGTGTTTTTAATGATTGCTATTCTAATTGGTGTTAGGTGAAATCTCAGGGTGGTTTTGATTTGCATCTCTCTGATTGCTAATGATGTTGAACATTTTTTCATACATTTATGGGCCATTTGTGTTTCTTCTTCTGTGAAGTGTCTATTTTCACTTGCCCATTTTTTGAATGGGTTATTTGTTTTTTTAGTGGTTATTTTTTAAAGTTCTCTGTATATTCTAGATATTAGTCCTCTATCAGAGGAGGAGCTGGCAAAAATCTTCTCCCATTCTTTCGGCTCTCTGTTGAGGTTCTTGATGGTTTCCTTTGCTGCACAAAAGCTCTTCAGTTTAATGCAATCCCACGAATAGATCCTTATTTTAATTTACTGTACCTTTGGGGCACTTCCTATTTGTACTCCTTTTATTTCCTTCTCTTGCCTTATTGCTCTGGCTAGAGTCTCAAGTACTATATTGAAAAGGAGTGGTGACAGCGGACATCCTTGTCTTGTTCCTGTTTTTAAGGGGAACTCTCAATGTTTTTCCCCATTCAGTATGATGTTGGCTGTGGGCCTATTGTATATTGCCTTTATGATGTTGAGGTATGGTCCTTCTATTCCAATTCTCTGCAGAGTTCTTATCATGAATGGGTGTTGGATTTTGTCAAATGCTTTTTCAGCATCAATTGAAATGATCATGTGATTTTTGTCTTTAGTTCTGTTTATGTGGTGGATTACATGGATTGTTTTTCGTATGTTGAACCAGCCTTGCATCCCTGGGATGAACCCGACTTGGTCATGATGTATGAT
>PVJS01010532.1:0-47796 GCA_004027185.1 Glis glis | reverse complement strand
TGATTTACTTACCTTTGATATTCTATGTATCAGGGTCTCAAGATAGATAACCTAAGAATACAAACTTGCAGCACTCACGGAGACAAGGCTGTGCCCTGCTCTAAGTTCCTCCATAAGGTATAAAACAGTAGTTTGCAGGCTGTGCCTAACTCTGAGTTACTGCACTTTGTAACACTGACGTTTTCCATGAATTACTCCATTTTGAGCACAAGTTCCAAAGTGGAATGACTCCACACCTTGTTTGTACAACTAAATAACCACATCCACCCAGTACAGCCATAACACACAAATTGATAAATAACTTGTTCATGCCCATTTATAAAACTAAATCAAGAGTACCTGGACATTATTATTATTGTTATTATTGTTATTATTATTCATGTGGTACTGGGGATTGAACCCAAGGGCAGTCTATCTCTGAGCTACACCCCAGCCCTATTTTATTTTTATTTTTTAGTTTGAAACACGGTCTCACTAAGTTGCTGAGGGCCTCGTCAAGTTGCTGAGGCTGGTCTGGACCCTGTGATCCTCCTGTCTCAAACTCCAAAGTACTGGGATTACTGGCATGCACCACAATGACTGGCTTTGTACCGGGGCATTTGAACATCCCAAATCATATCAGCAACACTACACACAGAACCTTATCAGACATAACCCCTTCCCAATGACCCATAAAAGGAGGAATACCTCTGGACTGGACACAACAGCACCCTGACCCAGTCATCTGGTCACTTGTCAGGAACCTTGTCCAGGAAAACTGCTGGAGTGAGGAACCCCCGATTTTCTGTCCCCAGGCTTCAGCTCTGCATGGTTTCTCCTGCTTGTGAGGATAATGCAAGGCCTGCCCCAAACTGCTGTCCTCAAGGACCCTCGCTTCGACTAGGTGGAAGTGCTTCCCTAAAACTCTGATCTGACCACATGCAATGACTCTGAATTCATCCATACCTGCTGCCTGCCTTTGTTTTCTTGGCAAAGCCTCCTGAATCCCTGCACAATCTTAAATCATTTCTTTAACATATATAGATATAACTGTGTGAAGTATGATATGTGAGTTGAGTGTTCCTGGTATTCAAAATTAAGACTGGAATAAAATAACTTGTGATTGCCCAGTCTATGGCTTCCAGGTGACCCACAAAAGTACTTGGTTGAAGAGCAACCAGTGAAAGTGGTGTAACTTGTGAATGTATTTGTCAACTCATTCTGACATTGTGGAAAGACATACATGTGTTTGGTCTATGTTAATGACATAGCTTGCTCACGACATTTGTACTGGTGGTTCTATACATTGGTATTTCTAAAAAACTTATGTAATACTTGAATCATAATGATTCTAATCTTTGACCAAGTAATCCCTTCCAGAAATTCACCATAACAAATGATTTCTTTAAAACATATAAGTTTTGTATTGTATTAAAACTTCCCATGACTAATTTTTTCTCCCAGTTTGGATGGATCCATAGTATTCTCTTAAAATGCAATAGAAGAATATATTTTTCAGGAAAATTTAAGGTGTTTTATTTATTTGTTTGTTTGTTTGTTTTGTGGTACTGTGCATTGAACCCAGGAACATTCTACCTCCAAGTTTCAACCTGAGAACTTTTTGTTTTTTTAATTTTTGAAACGGGGTCTTGCTAGATTGCTGAGAGTCTTGTTAAATTGATGAGGCTGGACTTAAACCTGTGATACTTCTTTCTCAACCTCCCAAGTAGTGGAATTATGGGCATGTGCTACCACACCTGGCTAAAAAGTGGTTGCTTTTAAAAAAAATTTTTTTTTTTTTGCGGTACCGGGGATTGAACCCAGGGGCGTTCTACCTCCGCGCTACACCCCAGCCCTATTTTTTATACTTTATTTTGAAACCGGGTCTCACGAAGTTGCGGAGGGCCTCACTAGTTAGAGAGAGAGAGAGAGAGAGAGACAGGGAGAGAGAGAGAAAGCTGAGGCTGGCCACGAACCCGGATCCTCCGGTCTCTGCCTCCCAAAGTACTGGGATTACAAGCGTGTGCCACCACGCCCGGCAAAAAAATATTTTTAAGTAGCAAAGGAAGGGAATTCTAAATTTCACCACGCCAACCAATCTATACCATTTTACTCCCAAGAAAGGTTTTTTTTTTTCTGATTTCACCTCTTTAGGTCTGAGAATTATTGACATAGACTTCTTAGTGGTATGAATAATTTAGTAATCAAATTACTTAGAAATTAAAATCAACTCTTTGAAATGTACTTGAAATAACTTGGCTGTTTTTCTTAGGGTGGTGTACTTTTGTAATAAGCTCTATGGATCAGAATTAACATTAACTTGACGTTTGAAGAGAGGTTACTACTGCTCACATAAAATAGGAATAGTCTTTAATTTCAATGTGTACAAAATATGGCATCATGGCTTAAACGGGTTATTGAGAAACACCTTATAAATTGTATTTTTATGTAACCATGAAGATACAATAACATTGGAAAAACTTATAATAAAAATTTCTGGAGCAAAACAACTTGAAATGATTCATGCTATTTGCTAACAGTTACACATCCTGACCATGGATTAATTGATTTTCATAAATTTTGTTTTTCTTGTTCTGGTCAGTCTGCTAATATAAGATTGTTATGTGCAAAATTTCACAGTGGCTGGGAATGTCTTGCATAGGTTCAACATTCCCTATCCTGTGAGGGCACTCAAGGCTGGTACTATGGTTTGGATATGATTTGTCCTTCAGAGGTTCATGCACTGGAAACTTGGTCCCAAGTATTGTGGTGTTGAGGTGATGGAACTTTTATGAGGTAGAGGCTAGTGGAAGAGAATCAGATCATCTGGGCTCTACCATCATGAACAGATTAATGTTGTTTCTCCAGGCTGGGCCAGGTCTTATGAGACTGGATTAATGAGTTCCTATAAGAGTGAGTTATTATAAATGAGCGAGCCCGGCCCCGATCCAGTCTTTCCTTTCTTGCTCATACACATTCCTCCCCTGTGCATGGCCGGTCCCCTTTCTGCTTCTCAGCTATATTGTGATGCTACCCAAGGGCCCTCACCAGGAGGATAGTGCCATGCTGTTTGTACCTTTTTGCCACTAAAATAATGAGTACAATAAACCTCTTTATTTTAAAAAGTACCCAACCTCAGATATTCTGTCATAGCAACCCCAAACAGACTAATATAGGTAGCATCTTTATTCTATCACTGCTGTCTCTACTCAATGAACCAAACAATGTCTCTGCCAAGGGTGCCATAGATTCTCCCAAACTTGCAGACTCTGAGGACACTATATTACCATCATAGTCTCTGGCCTCCTCAGTGTGCTGAGAACCACGAGTCCACCTTAGTTTATCAAGAAGTAGACAAAACACTCTTGTTCATCACTTTGGTTAACACTTTGATACATGGAAATAAATGTAGTACTCCTTTGTGTCTCATTATCTCACAATTTCTGGTAGAAATGCCTCCTTTAAGTTTAGCCAGCAGCTTATTCTAACCCTAAGATTCAGCAAAAAGAGATATCTCTGAGACAAATAACATGCAGTTTTCTATTCTGTCTTCCTACTCTGTCCATACGTGTCCTTCTGTCAGTGCCCTCTGTTACTCTACTCTGCCTATGAACTCATTTATAGTAATATGGTTCCTGATGGGTTTCCTACTTCATTAGTCAAGTCTGCATGTGTGTGAGCTCCTGTTAGATTTGATGTGACTCACACAGAAGTTGCCTGTGGAATCTGTTCTCCATGACTGTATGTCCCTCATTAATATGGCAAAAGTTAGGTATTAGTGTGAAGATATTTAAGGGTATACACAATAAAATTATGAAATAAAGTTGTAAACTAACCAGAAAAATACTTCACTTCTTTCTTTTTAATTAAAATTATGAGTAAATTATGTATTAACTATACACATGCTATTCTAACATCTCTATATCAGAAAATTTTGGTTTATATTAATGTCTGAAATAAATGTATTTTAATAAAAATATTTAAATCAATTTTTACATAAGTGATTTGAAAGACTGAAGACAATATTGCATCCAAGAAAAATAAATAGCTAAAGACTTTTTGAAGTTGGCATTTTTATTATCATGAAAAACATCTTCCCCAAAATACTGAATAGCTAAATTGCTAAACCTTTATGAACATTAGGCCAGATGATTCTCTCTGAAAAACGATAAGACTTTAAAATACAATAGAGAAAAATTAAGAAAAATGAAATGTTAACCCTCAAGTTTCCAATATTTATTTCATAGAATTACAGAGGAGATAGAGGTGGATAGAAGGAAAGAAAAATAAATAGAAACATTGTTCATATTGACAAAACACAAATTTTCAGATGAAAGGCCCACTGAACACTATGTAAGATGTACAACTATATATATCTATGGTGGGTCTCAGTGAATTTTAACTCCACCAGTGAAATTAAAATTATGAATTTTTCAAGAGGAAAACAAATCCCAAAGAGATCTACCAATTAGGATCATAAGCTCTTCTGCCTTTTTTTATTTGTAATGCTCAGTGCCACTAGATAATACAATGTTGAGGAAGGTTTTAAGAAAAAAAATCAATTTGAATCTAGACTCCAATACTGCATTAAGATAATTCAGTGGGATAAGAAAATAAAATTATTTTCAGGTGTGCAAGGAACCAGAAAGATTACCGCCCTCCGATATTTTCTTAAGGAATAATTTAGGAGATTCTTTGAGTGAAACAAAAAGTGAATTAAAGAAAAATGAAGACAGGGAATCAAGACACCATGGTAAGGAAAGGAAAGAACAACATAAAGCAAATTAGTTCCAAATGACTGTTGACAATTCCTATTAAAAATGATAACGAGGGAGATAATTATGTTTTCCTCTGATTTATTAACATGGTGAAATACACTGACAGTTTTGTCAATCCATTTTTCTTTTGAGTTCCCATACTTTAGCAATGGATCATGTACTGATGTTGGGGAAATAAATACAATAAAAAACAAAATCTCTCTTCCCAACTCAGAAAAACTTTCCACAAAGGTAGAAAAGAAAAAAAACAAATTTGTGATTGAATCAGTATTGAAGCCAACTGTGATGTGTATTACGAAAGAGGTGGCAGATGGGAAGAAATCCCATCCTTCCATACTGCTAGGCAGCCACCACACACACACGTTCAGGATACAATCTCACGTCAAGAAGAGGGCTTCATGGCACCATTTGCCACACATGGTTCATCTCAATTTGCCTGGTAACTCCAGTGACCATCTGCATTAGCTAATTGACTTTATTGAAAGGAATATGAATTTATTTCTCCTATCTTTATAACTGGAAGCAGTTTTGTAACAGGCGTCTGTGCTGAAGTCAGGCTCCTCCTCTTGCACAGAAACTGAAAGGCAAGGTGCTAGCTGACTTTCTGATATCAATTCGAAGATTTGGCTCTCAGATTCTTGAGAAAGCCAGGACTGGAATGTAAAGCTGATGAGATTCTACTTAGCCTTTAAAAGGATTTAAAGACATTTCAAAGGGACAGAGAAGAATTTCCAAGTTATTCTTTTTTTCAGTGAGTGCTCTCAGGAAAGGGGGTAAGGGAGGAGGAGGACTTTTCCCTTATTTTCAAACAGAAGAACTATGCCTTTTTTCCCATTTGTGTATTTTACAGATCATATCTTAAGTAGAATTAATAGGTTCTAGTATACACTTCTTTTCTAAAATTGTGTTTATTAATTATCTTTGCCTTATATATTTTCTGATATTTCAATTTTTAAATCCCCTTCAACTCAAGTGTTATTTCAGAAATAAGTTAAACTAATATTATAGTCTGTAAAATGGAATTTAACATATATATATGAATTAATTCATGGATATATTTAGTCATAAGATTATCTTCCCACAGTAGAGAAATATTTTTGTCTTAATTATTTCTTCTTGTTTTCTTTTATACATTTCATGTATGATCTGGAATTTTTTTCTATTTTTCTCATTCTGTTAATTGAGGAGATGTATAGTATTTAGTTATTCTTTCATGATTTAATAACACTTTTTTATCTTTAGTTCCAAATTTAAAGTTTAATGCTTATCATCATGGAGATGTCATCCACAACTTTATTTATTAGATAATGCTTTTTCATTTTTATTTTTTAATGATGAACAGAATTCTTGCATGGTGAGAATGTTTATTTTCTTCATAATGTGATTAAAATATTTGATTAGCATTAAAAAATAATTGGTCTAGATAATTATTCACAATGTTCTGCATTCAATATTCCTAAGATGAATTTGATATCAGCATATCTTGCCATACTTATATAAACAACATGTTTTTTAAGTGGATGTTTTCTTTGAACCAGGGTTCTTGTCTACGAAGTACAAAGAATGACACTCGTGGACAACAGAAAGGTAAGCAGGGAGTTTATTGTAAAGAGAACAGGGAAGGGAAAAAAGAGGCAGAACACCCTTGTGGGCAATGGGGACCCTGGAGTCAGGCAGCTGCCTTCTGGACACTACTTGGGAGTAGTCCAAGACACAAGCCATCAATTACAAACTGCTTTCTCCCAAAGTCCATGCAGTCTGCTGAAGGGAGGTGCAGGCCACCCCTAGGGCCCTCGGTTGGCCTCGATGTCCAGCAGGTGTCTTCTGGTCACTACCTGGGAGTTGCCCAGACTGAATGCCCTCAATTACACACTGCATTCTCTCAAAGCCAACAAGACCTGTCTGCAAGAGAGAGAAAAGCTCCCTAAAGGGAGGGTTCCCAGAGTGGGTAACTGTTGAGAGTGGCTGGTCTAGGGGTTTATATAATTCTTTGAGCCCTTTTCCAGTTGGGGTCTCAGAGGCAGTTTCCTGGGATTTGCATAGTATATTTGCACAGTGTCCTTCTTTGAGTCTCCTTCTCTTGGTTGGGTTCCAGATGCTGTTTCCTGGACTCTCTGGGAAATCTCCTGGGATTGTTGATCAGCAGGAACAATTGCAGTTTTGTGAAGCTCTGGTCACTCTCAGGAGGCTTCTGATTTCATTATCACTTGACATTTGGGAGGTCTGGTCTTTTCAGGAGTTTTGGAAGTTAGTTAGCATCTGTTCCCTCTCAGGAAATGAAGTTTTTCCACCATGGCCGTCTGGCCCTATCTGCCTGCTTCTTTCTACCTCCTCATTTTTCCTGGTTAGTAAACTGATGTTAGAACAAAAGTAATTTCTGGGTGTTTGTCTTTAATTTTATGGGAAGATTACTCTGAGTTAGTCTACAAAAAAATTCTCTTATGTATAATTCTTCTCCCTGTTATTGCATCTCTTTTCCCCTCCTTTAATATAGAAACACATTCAAGTTTTTTTTTTAACAAACCCTCTTCTCTACCACAGTGCTCGCTCTTTCTCTTCCCTCCCTCAACCTCTCTCCCTGTCTTTGCTCTTTGAAAGGACAATCTCTCTCCCATTCACTCATTAGCCCACAATGATCTGTCTTAATCTGGCTTCTGACCCATCACTTCATTGAAACTACATTTTGTAAGACTATCAATAACCTTTAGAATTCTGAATCTAATTATTTAATAATGCTGACCATATCCTTCTGCCTAAACATTACTTTGGCACAGATTAAAACAGTTACTTCTGCAGTTTTAGCTCTTCCTCATTAGTTGTCTGATTCTTCTTTCTCCATTCACCCCTTTGGTGTTTTTGCTTGTTTGTTTATTTGTTTCCTTCAAAGTTCCTTCTCACACTGCACTTGATGCCACAATCATCCCCTCATATGATAATGTTGGTGTGATATGGTAGTAAAGTTACTCAAAATAATTGTTCAAGAAAGATGTTGTAAGCCGTTACAATATTAACTCATGGTAGATATGAGTTGAGATTGTACAAGTGTTATGTATAAGGACAATAACACAAAATGTAATGAAAAGTAGAAATAGTCATTCTTCAAATGAAAAGGGGCAAATAAAATTAGTATACACATAAGGAGTGATATAATGTGATTAAAATGAGTGAATTTTATATATACTTGTCAGCATAAATATGGTTAAATACAAAAAGTTGGTTGTACAAAGAGACCTACAGTATACAAATTGATGTGAACTTAAAAACACAGCCAGGTGCATTGGCACATACCTGTAAATCCCAGTACATTGGAGGTTGAGATAGGAGGATTGCAGGTTCCAGGTCAGCCTCAGCAAATTAGTGAGACTCTCGGCAACGTAGTGAGACCCTATTTCAAAACAAAAAATAAAAAAGGGCTGGGGGTATAGATTGCAGGTAGAATGCCCCTGGGCTCAATTCCCAGTAACCACCCCTAAAACCCACAGATGTTGTAATAGATTAAAGCAGATATACACAGATCATAGGGTAGACAAACATAAAATTCACAATAGTGGCTACTTCCAGTAGGGAAGGGAATGATTATTTATAAATGATAACAAGAAAACCGGTTATATCAACTAGGTTTTATTCATATTAAAAACAGATCTTAAGCAATATGATGTAATATTAACATTTGTTAATTCTAGTTATAATGTTGTCCAGATAAATGGCATATGAGTCACTATATTCTTTAATCAGTTAAAATTTCTTCCACATTTAAAAAATGGTAGATGATTTGGATGAAATAAAATGAAGATATTTGGTTGTGAAAGTAAGCAGGAAAAAATAATTAGTGGTTGAAATGGGATGTGGAGTAAGGAGAAAACATGTTTTAGAGTTTTCCCACTGTATATTCTATGACTTTGGAAACACCTACTAGAAATAGAGGTGGTGGTTGGGACAGAGAGAGGGCAATGATAAAATCTCATGGTACCCAAAGAGTGAAGAGCTTGAGTGGACAAGAGGGAAGAGATGATGTTCACATAGGAAAAACTTGACCAACATAGCTGAGTCAATGAGTAAATGAAGCATTCCATGCTCTTCAGGAACCCCTGTAGGCGTCCATTATTCAATTACCTTTCTGTTTTTCCAACTTTGCCCACATTCCCTGTGTTCACAAGTTCATCACAGACTTCCTTTTCAATCAGAAAATGTTCTCTTCTGCTGATGTTTAAGCAGTCTTGAATGAAATGGGGGAGGGAGTCCATTGTCAGGAGAAATTACTTGAGCATTTTTTTTTTTGGAAAAGTATAAAGGTCCATTTTGATCTTACATATCCATGAATGATGAGGTTTTAGGTCTCAATTCTTTTCCTTCAGAAACCCCCCATGTTTTTCCTTGGCCTTTTCTAGTTTCCTTTGTTGCAAAGCAACATGCTTCTGTTACAGATGCCTGTAATCCCAGTACTTGGGAGGTAGAGACAGGGGGATAGCAAGTTTGAGGCCAGTTTCAGCAACTTAACAAGATCCTCAGCAACTGAACCAAATCCTGTTTCAAAATAAAAATAAAAAGGGATGTGGTGTAGCTGGAAGGTAGAATTCTCCTGGTTTCAATTCCCAGTACCACAAAAAAGAAAAAAGAAAAAAAAAAGAGGTGAACTAGTTTCCTCTGTTGCAGGCAGTGGCGCAGTTCTCTTTTATCTTCAAGCTTCAGTCCTTAACATTGCCTTCTTTTTTAATTCAAATTCTTAACCGAAATTTCGTAGAATAGATATTTATCTGTCATATTGAAGTTGCCCAAGAGGTTAAGTCATTTTACCTTAGGGAAGTGAATTATAGTTGTACTATAATTTATTTGGTTATCTCTTTCCTATTTATTTTCATATATTAAGGGAATCTGTGTCCTGGCTAAAAATAAAATTTGCCCTTGGGCCTAGGACTCAATTCTAAGTTCCTTGTGGTATTTTCTACCACGAGTTGTCTCTTTTTCTCCCTTCTCTGGCCTTTCTACTTGCATTTTGTACTCATCATACACCGGTGCCTATAATACACAACATCATGAAAAATCGTATGCTCTCCCTAATATGCGGCAGCTAGGGAGAATAGGGCATAGGAGGGACATCAATAAAACTTTTAACAGCATTTAGTCACCTGGATTTAAAAGTTAATAGTGTCATATTCATATTTCTTTATCCTATACAATTCAATTTACTAAGACTTCTAAAATAGTTTTCTCAAGATTATCAATGAGTTTCTAGTTACCAAACACAAAATATTTTCAATCATTTTATTATTTGATACCCAAATATTTGACAGTTTTGGCTCTCCTCTTTTTCTTGAGACTTTCTTCTCTCACTTCCTATAAAAACACTACCTTTTATATATTTATCCTTCTGTTGTAGATTTGTTTTAATTTACTTTGCTTGGTCCTCTTTCTTCAATTCACTCAAATGTTGGTTTCCTGAAAGTTTTATTTTTTTCCTCTTCACATTAAACTTTCCCTAAGGAAGTATTTAATTCCATGATTATGCTGACTTCCAAAATTATAGTTAATGTAGAGTGACTCTTCTGAGCTCTGTGTTTTTAAGTACTAATAACAAGTGAATATAGCAGGTACAAATAGATATGACTCTGTAGTTTTTCCAACAAAACCTACTTATCACTTTCTAAGTTTTAGTGATCAATTTTTTTTCTGTAAATGGTTTTCCAAACAATCACTTAGGTAAATTCCAGATTTCAGTAGTCCCAAATCCAAATGACACTAAGTTATACTGATTTCTACACAGTTAATAGTGTTTAAAACCTTCCACTCTTCTCATTTAACACCGGTATTCCCTAGATCACTTGGAATACAGTACTACTCATAGCTGAGTCTTCAGTATCTCTTCTAGTCTCTGCCACAGCGCCTCCAGCATAACATTTATAAAACACAAAATCGACCATATCAATCACTACTAAGTTTTGCTCAACTCTATTTTGTTCAGGTTAAAAATCTGAATTATTTAGTAACCTATGCAAGTTCCCCATTAATTATATTTAGTACCAATCTTTTCAAACTCATCTATTTCTTCTGCCCTTCTAGCAATCATTCCTCTTCATGTTGAATCTCTCTGCATGTGTCATGTTTGCTCCCATTTCTGTGTCATTAAATATGATATTACATCTACCTGGAATTCTTTACTCTGCTTTGCTTGATGTTGTTTTAGCAAAGCTACTGTAACAAAATATCACAGACAGTATAATTTATGAAAAACAGAAATTTATTTTTCCCCATTTTGAAGGCTGAGAGGTCCACAATCAAGTTACCCAAAGGTTAGGGACCAGTTTCTCTACTTCCAAGATTGTGTCTTGAATGCTGCATTGTCCAGAGGGGAGAAAGGCTACATCTTCACATGGCAGAAGAGACAGAACCCACTCCTCAACTCTTTATTATGCAGCATTGACCCATTCATGGGGCTGAGCCCTCTTAACCTGTTATGGTTGTGATCTGTAATGTACCCTCGAAAGTTCATGTATTGAAAAGATGGTCCCCAGTGCAGTAACATTCAGAGGTAGAGCATGGCTAGAGGGCTGGGTCACTGGGGCAGTGGCCTTGAGGACGATATCTGTCCTTGGCCCTCTCCTCCTCCTCCTCCTCCTCCTCCTCCTCCTCCTCCTCTTCCTCCTCCTCCTCTAGCTATCATGTGCTCAACAGCTTTCATCCACCATGCTCTGCCTTCATGGTGCTTCTTCCTTGGAGCCAGCCAGTTATCGACTGAACCTCTGAAACTGTGCACCAAATAAACATTTCCCCCTCTCAGTTGTTCTTGTCATATATTTTGGTCACAGTGATGAAAAAGTGAACTAAAACATAACCTAATCAGCTTTCAAAAGACCTCACCTGCCAACACTGTTGCTTTAGGGATGAAGTTTCTAACAGATGGATTGGAGGGACACAATCACACATGCCACTGGATATATCTTACTCATTCTTTACCACAAAATGAGAAAAAATTTACTCTAGGAAGATTTGCCTGATATCTATGTGCTTTCATTTACTATTTTATTGTTTGGTTTATGAGTAAATATCTTGTGGTTCCATGATGCCTTGGAAAAACTATTATCAGAGCATTTGTTGCAAGTTATTCTTTTTTTTGGCTAATGCGTCTGTCCTTTTTAATAAATGCTAAGCTAAATGGAAAAAATGTCTTTTTAAAATATTTTATTTTGAAATAATTTTAGGCTTGTAGAAAAGTTACAAAAATAGTTCACCCATGCTATGTGTTGACATCTTCCATAACATAGCATCCTTATTAAAACTAATTGTCAAACTAAGGATATTATTGAAATTTCACTAGTTGTTCCCCTAATGGCTTTCCACTTTACATGTCTCAAAGGCAAACTCTAGCCTCCTGTTTAATTATCAGATTATGGCTTCTTCTATTTGTTAAGTCACTCTTTAACAAACACTTGATCTTATAAACATGTTTATACAGTTCCCCTCCTGTTTTCATCTTTCCATTTTTCCTTTCTGATTTACACAGCTTTTTTATTGTATAATGTTTCATTTTGGTTCCTAGATGGAGGGTAAGTTGCCACATAGGACCAATGTACCATAGACAGCTAGGGGTCTAATTGTGTATGATATTATAGAATAAATATGAGTTTGGTTGGTGAGAAAATAGAAATGGAAGAGAGATAACTTGTTTCATCTGGGTGAGTTACCAAAGAAACAAGGACCTGGCAATGCCTTTGAACCCTGACTCACTGAAATGTGGTTTTTAATGTTGATTGGAAAAAAATGTTATAAATCATGTAATCATATTGGGGAAATATATGGACAAATCATCCATATGTATTATATATTATGCCCATATATCTATTTCTCATCTATATCTACCTATCATAAAAATTTGCTACTACTGCCAGCTTGAAGCTTAAGATATGGAAAATAACTAATATGGCCAATAACTAGTCTATCACGTTGTTTTCTGAAATTCACTCTTCAGTTTCCTGTGTATGGGATAGATGCAAAAACTGCTTGAGAGCCTTGGCCATAAAGATGCAAACACTGACTTGGGTGGAACTCTTTATTTTAATATACTTTTATTAGTGTTTTGTAATTATGTATTATAATGAGGTTCAGAGTGATAGAAACATATATGCACACAGCACCTGGTACATTGTCCTCCAGATTCTACCCTACTTCCTCTCCCTTCCCATACATATTATTGAGATTGGTACTGATAATTTCATATATGTATTACATTATTTGAATTGTTTCCTTCAGTGAAGGTAACAATATAGGCATATTATTAACAAGACTAACTTGGAGTGAATATGGGGGAGTCTCTAAAAGGGAAAAAAGACACGTTTATCATATAGTGTTAACTACTTTAAAATAGACTTGGTATAGTTGAAAAATAAGGTCTTTCTGTTTTGTTTTGTTTTCAGTTTTAATAGTCAGAAAAGGACACACAGAAAACACCATGCTGCCACGAAATGGGTAAATACAATTGTCAACTGATCCTCTGACTAGGAAGTGACTTTTCCATCAACATGAATCAAAAACTTTCCTTGACTGATAGCAGCCAACAGAAAGAATGCAATCACAGAAGGCACTGCCAGGAGGGGAAAGTTTATTATTATAGAGAGACAAGGAGTTGTGGAATTGTGCAGTCATTTCCTCTCATGAATGCTGTTTAGTATTTATTGAAGGAAGCTACTCTCCTTAGGCATAGCAATGATGAGTAGTTATTTTTTTTTTTTCAGTAGCGGGGATTGAACCTAGGGGCATTGCAGAGGGCCTCACTAAGTAGCTGAGGCTGGCCGAGAACCCGGATCTTCCGGTCTCTGCCTCCCAAGTACTGGGATTACAAGCGTGCAGTACCATGCCTGACTGATGAGTACTTATATTAAAGAGTGCTTTAAACTGATTAACACAAACGTCTACACAAATAATAGAGTGAATAATAATAGACTGAAAATGAAGGCCACATAGCCCATGGCAATCAGACATGGTAGATGAGACACTTGAGACCTCTCAAAAAATGAGGAAATCTGGATCCAAGTGTCATAAATATACAGACTTTCATTTATCATTTCTTATTAGAGATTCTATAGCTTCTTAAAGGGACATAGGAACTATATATCATAAAATTTGGGAAGGCTATTGAATAAATATCTAAGAAGAAGAGAAAGAAAGAAAGAAAGAAAGAAAGAAAGAAAGAAAGGAAAGACAAACTTAAGCACATTCAAATAATATCACATTGAAATCCTACCAAAGCTTTAGAGTTCAAAAGTTGTATTCCAAAGCATACAAATAAAGGAAAACTTTAAAAGAAATTTTATGAAAGCAATAAAAATTATAATTAAACTAGATAATTCATAATTAAACTAGATAAAGACAACATTAAAAATTGTCACCAACTTTATGGATTAATCTCACTATAACTATCCATAGGAAAATACAGAAAAATCTTAAAGAAAATAAGAATAAACAAAACTCATTGTGTATGGGCATGTGTGTCTATGTTAAGGAAACAATGCATTTTGCCCAAGTGGAAAATGATGTCAACAAAATCCAATGCCAATTTCTCATAAAAATGACTAATGAAAGAGTAATTGTATACTTTCTCACTCTCTCACTTTCTTCTCGCTCTTTCTCACTCTCTCTTGCAATTTTCTCTTAAAACAATCCCATTAAGATTAAGGAAAGAACAACATACAATATCCACTGCTGTTGAACATTTTCTTGAGGTATCAGCTGCTACAATTAAAGAAAAATTAGTAAGAAGCATAAGTTAAAAATGAGTAAAATTAGCTATTTTATTAGCTATGATCTGCAAGTAAAATTGCAGATCATAACATAAAATACCCGAAATCCCATGACAAGCTCATACACAGAAACAAGAAAGAATTCAGTAATGTATCATAATATAAAATTCAACCTACAAAAATCATTAAGGGAACAAGTTACTCTCATTCGTTGCTGGTAGCAATGTGAAAGGGCACAGCTACTTTAGAAGAGAGTTTTATAGTTTCTTACAAAGATAGACATAAATTTAGCATATAACTCAGGAATCATACTCCTAGTTGTTTTCCCAAGTGAATTGTAAACCTATACACCACAAAAGCCTGCATAGGAATGTTTATTGCAGCTTTAGTTATTATACTTAAAAATGGAAGAAACTAAGATGTCCTTCAATAGAGAATGTGTAAACAAACTGTGGTATATTCAGGAAATGAATTACTATTCACTGATAATAAAAGACTGAGGAGTTGACTCAGGAAGCAACATGGATGGATTTCAAATACATTTTCCTAAGAGTAAGAATCTAGACCGAAAGGCAACACATATTGTATGATTCCATTCATATGATGCTTTGGAACAGACAAAACTATAGGGACAGAAAGCACATCAGTACTTTCCAGGAATTGTGGAGTAGGAAGGTTGTCAATAAAGGAGAATTTTAGGGTGAAGGAACTATTCTGTGTGGGACTGGGTAGTGAACTCCATATATTTGTCGGAATCATTGAACTGTATGTTACAAGAGAGAAAGCAATGATGCATGGAAACTAAAAAACAACCACAACAAATCAACCAGAATGTCAAGGGATTTTTGGATGTAATGTATACTTTATAGTAAGTGAAAATAATTCAATTATAAATGTATGATATCATCACATCGAAGTGGTTTGGATCAAAAAGGAACTGACCTAATTAACTTGATAAAATGATGTTTTCACTGGAAACTGTAAGCCTAGAAGTAAAGAAATTATAAACACTGTATACTTGTCAAATTTGTTTCTCTGTGGGATATAGGTTAACGATTCTGAATTGTTTGGCAAGTATATTGACATTAAACATATATATAAATGAATGGTGACTGATGGGAGACATGGCTTTTATTCTGACAAGAGGGAAGTTATCGGTAAACTAGAAGGGAGATTAGAATAAAACATTGTGAACCTCACTATGATGTATAATTACAATGCATCAATCAATAAATAAATACTAAGAAATGAATAAAACTTTGTGGTATCGGATTAGAGTCAGGGACATCAGTGTGAACTCATATTTTGTTTAATGTCTAGACACAGACATGATTACATGGGTATGTGCATACAGGTGTTACTATCCTCTGAGTGGTCCTAGAAGCAATGATGCCTGAGTACCAAGAAGGAGATACAGTGCCAAGATTTTAGCTTCTAAAAGCCATCCTCCAATAGAATGAAACAAATCCTTGGACCAGTGGCTGATTCCAGGGTAGGAGCAGCAAAATAAAAGCTAATCCTGGATTCTACAAGTTTGTACAACAAACTTATGCAACTTATACTATGAAATAAGGAAATGCTTAAAAAATACAGAGATGGAAGCTTGAAGAATTTTCTGGTGGCTCAAGGTGGGACAATTTCAGCATGGAATTGAATAATGATGATATTGGATTATAATTCATAATGAATTAAAATGAATATATCAATCCACATGGATAATTAAAAAATAAACTATTGGGCAAGAAGGGAACAATGTGGAAAGTGGGTAACTTTAGAAAGAATGTACTAAGATAGATACTGAAAGCATTGGCGAAAATTCAGCTGGGGAAGAGGATATTCACATACCGTCCCACGGATGTCAGAATAGCATCACACAAATCACATGTTACAATGGGAAAGCTGCCTTTATGAGCGAGAAATGAGGCGAATTCTACCTTCACCAAACGATTAAACTTAATATCACCAATAACAAAGTAAAGGTGATATCAGGTAGCAAGTTTGCCAACATTTGAAAGAATCAAGGAAGCAGTTAGACAGATCTAATTGGAGATTATTCTGTAAAACAAGTGCTCGAATTCTCAAAAAACATCAGTGTAATGGAAGGCAGCCCAAAAGCTTAGGAAACTAGAGAGATGAAAAGTAAATACAATACAGGATTCAGAGAGTTTTCCATTAAAATTTCAATGAATTTTATTGAAATAATCGGGAAATTTTTGAATAAGACATTTATAATAGACTACAATTTGTTATCCATGTTACATTTCTTGAGTATGATAATTATATAGAACTTAGGCTTATGTATAAGAATAGCATTGTTCCTAGGAAATATATGCCAAAGTATTTAGGGGTAGTCTAATGGTCCAGAAGATAAGGATCCTCCGTTTCTCTCCTCCCATCCTGCTGCCAATAGAGTGAAATAACTCACTAGTGCTCTCTCTCCCTCTCTCTCTCTCTCTCACACACACACACACACACATATACACACACACTCCTGGATTTCTAAAAAACACAAATTTTAGTTGTATGTTTCCTTAGCATTTCATTTCTTTACTTTAACTGATACATAACAACATAAAAATGTACATATTAATGATGTACCATGTGATGTGTTGATATGACTGTACATTGTTTACTGTTTATATCAGGTTGAATATATCTACTTCCGTAAACATCTATCATTTATTAATGACAAAACTTAAAAAGCCTTTCTCCTCATTTAATGAAGTGTACAGTACTTTGTCATTATCTCTAGTCACTGTACAGCAAACCAGAACTTCTAGCTCCTATCTGACTATAACTTAGTACCTATTGTCCAACCTTTCCCCACCCCTCCCTTAGTTCTTTATTATTTCAAATTGTTGGTAATTGTATCTTTATATTGTTTAATTCCCTGGAAAAAATGATTGTTCAAAATGCATAAATAAGTTTAGTCAGATAAGTTTTATATGTATTTTATCCAAAGCTAAAGATCATTTTGTTTTCTATTCTAACCAACTCAATATAAAGAAACAGTTTCTAGAAACTAGAGAATATTATAGTAAGTGAGATGAGCCAGTCTCAGAAAGTGAAGGGTCATATGTTTTCTCTCATATGTGGAAGCTAGAGAGAAACTTGGAAACAAAAGACGCTTTTGTTTGAGGAGATACACCATTAGGATAGTTGAAGGGGATTTGAGGAGTGGGGAGGGATGGGGGAGGGTAGAACTGATAAAGGAAACAGTTCAAATAATCCGATGTACATTTGTAAAGCTATCAATGCTCATTCCAATATTATGAACAGGGAGGAGAAGGGAGCAGGGCGGGATTTGGAGGGAAACGCACTGGGTGCTGTGTGCATGTCTGTTTCTACCACACTAAGCCTCAATATGATGTATGGTTACAATGCACCAATAAAAGTATATTAAAAAACCAGCAAAGCAGTTTCTAAACAACAATGAAATGGGGGCAATATGACTACTGAAAGGAACTGTATCCAGAGTACCTGCTGGTGGAGCACTGAAAAATATTGATCTTGGAAAGCAAATGGAACAACACATTGATCTTGGAAGAAAAAAGGGGCAGTGAGAACCATAAAAACAGGTGGAAAGGAGCGGTGCCCATAAAGAAGAGTTCATCCTACTGTCAGCATTGAAGGAAGACTGAAAATGTGAAAATACAGAAAGATTTTCAGGGGGAAATTGCCAGGTAGCCTGAAATGGAAAGTGTGCGGCAAAATCACCAGTGAATAATAAAGTACGAGGGCTTGAAGATGGCATTGAAGTGAGGGAACGAGATCAGCCTGGTTGATTTTAATTTTAGCCAAGCCACTAAATAGTGACAATTTCAGAAATCACTAAATCCCAAAATCCCAGAGACTCATTTGTGTGTGTGTGTGTGTGTGTGTGTGTGTGTGTGTGTGTGTTTGTGTGTGCAAAATAGAGCAATGATAAGAATGTTCCAGACACAGCACTACTGCAGAGCTCCACTGGGGAGTTTGTTAAACAACATATATCTTTGAATTCTCTCCCAAAGCAATTCTGCTTTAGGTAGCATCAGATTTAGGATTCACTGAATTATTGTTAAGGTCCAAATAGTCAGCACACTTCCTATGATATGTTCAATAAGAAAATGACAAAATCGTGGAAATTCCAAGACCACACTGAGAAGCACTGTATGTGGTAATCTTCTCTTAATTGAAAATAAATAAAATTGAACTGTGGTGCTCCTCTTGTATATGGTCTCTGTATGAACCAATCCCCTCATATACATACTTGCTATCTAATCCATTAGTCTAGAAAGTATTCTTTCCTCTGTCATTCTACCTCTCTCATTACCAGCAAATACCCACATGGAATTAGTGACCAAATCCTGTTGTTTCTATTCACTTCTCTCTCAAGTCTTTCCTGGCCCAGGAAATGTCCAGATCATGTACTTTCACCTCCGATTTGGACCAGTGTAATAATCTTGTGCTTCTTTTCTCCACCTCCAGTGCCACACTTCTAGTCCATTTGATGAATTAAAAAAATAACAATCTTTGCAATATCCACAAACCCTTCCTACAAACCTTTCAGTAGCTTCTAATTTTCTACAGGGTTGACCTCAGGGCAAGGTTCTTATACTATGGGAAGTGACCCATTAATGTGTCAAGAAGCCAATTTACTTGCTCAAAAACCAACATTTTTAGTGAAATGAAAGGGAATGGAATAAACTAAAAATGATAGAATATAAAACATATAAGTATGTATTGCCTAGTAAGATATAATATGTTTTGAAATTTTAATTTTTATTTAATGTTTGTATAACATATTTTACTATGAGTTATGTTTAAGCAAAGTTTGGAAAACACTTCTTTAGGTCATGTAGATCCCTTCCCAATCTTGCCTTACATTGTATCTATATTCTAAAACTTCAAGGTTCCAGCCATACTTTAGTTGAGTTATGAATTGATATTCTTTCACATGTTGGCTCATTCCATGTATTTTTGTTCTAAACTATTTCCCCTCATGCCTCCATGCCAGTTTTGGAAATTCCTACTTATTTTTCAATAAGCAATCCCTATGTCATTTGACCTGTGTGTTTTTTTAGGTACTCTCCTCAAAATCCCTGATGACCTCATCTTCTACTGATTGTTTTTAACTGGTCTAAAATAGTTTGGTGTTGCAGAACTGTTAGGATCTTTTTGTTTGATCTCCAACCATGTGATGTAAGCGATAGACAGAGAGATGGATATTTCCCAATATTCTGAAACTAGTTAGAGTATTACTTAGACTTTTAAACATTCATCAATAATTTATTAAATAGACATACAATTTCTGTGAGCTTAGAAAATCTAGCTTTCTGTTTTCTGGGTTGTCTGATAATTTTTTCTTGGAGGGCAACCTAAGGAAAATGTGATAATACTCAAGTTGTCTATATAGGAGACCAATACTTCTCTGACTGTTTGATTAGAACCGAGCCTGCAGCACAATGTCTTAATGTCCAGGCTGGCTAGATTCTTATGCCTATTAATGAATAGTAGAAGGATGTTTCTGAAATCTTTTTTCTAAACGATGTATTCCTAATAGAATTCATTTCACTAAGGCACATCCTGCTGTTTCTATCCACTTATCTCTCAAGTCTTTCCTAGTCCCAAAGCTAATTTCTAACAATCATTTTCTAATAAGCCATTAATTTTAAAAATGAAAATCAACTATAATTATGCAAAGTAGCAAAGCCCAAGTTGTTGATGAAGTCAAGGATAGCAGAGGTTTTAATTTCAAATTAAAATGTACCTGACTATCCTGGACCATGAATTTTAGAATATAACAATTTGTAAACTGTAATTTAATTTAGTTTCTACCTTACATCACGATGTCAATAGTTAAATTATTTTAAAGTGCATAAAAGGCCAGGTGTGGTAGTGCATATTTGTAATTCCAGGACTTGGGAGGATAAGAGAGGAGAGTCACAGGTTCAAAGCCAGCCTCAGCAACCTAGGAAGGCTCTCAGCAACCTAGTGAGACCCTGTTTCTAAGTAAGAAATAAAATCAGGCTGAGGGTGTAGCTTGGAGGTAGAAAGCCTCTGGGTTCAATCCCTAGTTCCAAAAAAAAGTATATGCAATATAATTAATATACCTTGGCGATTGGAAGTGACCATACTATATTTTAAAAATTCATTCATTTAATATATATATAATGTGAATATTAAAGTTGAAATACATGTTGAATATAAAATTCCTACTTATGTGTATATTTGAGGAGGATGGGGAATATGCTAATTAGAATAGGTCACCAGTAGAAACAACATGGTTTAAAGTTCATACAACAAAACAAAAGGACACACACACAATTACCCTGAAGAGATTTTCCAACTATTGAAACCTATTGTCCACTTGTTTCTTCTTCTTGGTTTCTAAAGCATTTTGTATATTTCACTAGTGAACTTAATGTAATTGGAACAGGAAATTCAAATAGGATGATTTTCTCCTTACTTTTGAATGAGTTTCCCACAGTATAAGTATCAGAATACCAAGTAACTAGAAATTCCTCATTTCATGTGTAGAGTTAGAAAGTTTCCAAGAGATTCTCCCCTGTATTCTGGTAGCCCAAAAGTCAGATGAAGGTTGTAAGAGGCCAGCGGCTACAATAAGAAGTGATCAGTGGAAATTTCCTTAGAGAAAGTTGTTACCCTAATAAAAATTCTCACCCTTCTTTGGAGAAGGAAAGGAAGTGGCAGTGTATGGTAAATAAGGAGAAAGGGGTCTGATAACAGAGGTAAATGGGCAGTGGGCTGGAGACTGCTAGAGGCAGCAGAAGTGCTAACGGCTTTGGTGGTGGAATAAGAGAAAGAGGACTGCCACATTGAATTGGGGAAATGTGATTAAAGGCAAAATCTTGCAACCCAGAAATCCTCTCCACAAAGATAGAAGAGAGGGAAAACAACTTTATTATTGAATAGGCATAAAACCAGAATATCAAGCACATCACAGATAGTCCACTATAAATAAAAAAACATGTAAATCTCTAAAGAGATTGTGAAGACAGAATAAAATCTTACCCTCTAGTATAGCCAAGCAAAGAAAATCCATTATATACATGTTCCCAAGAAAATAACAGTCTTCAAGTAAGAGGACTTAAGCATCTTAAACCAGTTGGTAATTGGGCTGTCTGTCTGTGTGAGCTGATAGGCTTTATACAAACTAAAAACAAAAAAACAAAACAAAACAAAAAAACCTTCTCATTTCTTTATGGCAGGAGGTAGTTTTGCAACTTGATGCTAGGTGGCTGGTTCTGGTCAACATTCTTAGAGCTATAATCTAAAGACTTGACCATGTAACTTAGAGGAAAGAACATTTATTTTCTTACAGTTTCGGGTTTAGTCCATGTGAGGCTGGGGACTGCGGATCTCAGGGCAGGAAGCAAGAGAGGGAGAATACATGGGCTGTTCTCCTCACATTATGGAAGCCAGAAGCAAGAGAGAGAACAAGGCAATGAGGAAACATATATAATCCCCAAGGCCACAACACCCGGGACCCACTCCATCCAACCACACTCTTCTGGCCCAGGCCACCACCCAGATAAATTCATTACAATGGATTTATCCATTGCTGGGATTACAGACCTCATGACTCAATTACATAAACTCCAAAAACCAATTTATGAGCTCTTCCAGGGGTCATTCTATATCTAACCATAATATGACCCACCACAATTAGCCTCCTTTCCTGCCACTAGGAGATAGAGCCCTATCTCCCTTGATGATTATATTTCAGGGAGATAGCTCCTAGGTCCTTGGGAAAGACATTCATGGATTATAAAGTTGACAAGAGTGTTGTTTTGCCTTTAAAAATATTTACACATATCTCAAAGAAACAGAAAAATACTTTGTGATTATAGTTCTTTTTTTTTTGTTTTGTTTTTTCTTAAAGAAGTATTCTAGAGCCTGTGAGGTGGTTCACACTTATAATCCCAGTACTTGGGAGACTGAAACAGGAGGCATGCAAGTTCAAGGATAGTCTCAGCAACTTAGCAAGACCGTTTCAAAATTGGGCTGGGATGTAGCTCAAGGGTAGAAGGCCTCTGGGTTCAATCCCCAGTATCAAAAAAAAAGGAGGAGGAAGAAAGAAGAAGGAGGAGGAGGAGGCAAAGGAGGAGGAGGAGGAGGAGGAGGAGAAGAAGAAGAAGAAGAAGAAGAAGAAGAAGAAGAAGAAGGGCTATAAAATAGGAGACGTGTCTCCTTTTTTATACTAAGGAAAATCATTTTTTCCTTTTAGATTTGTACTTATTCTTAAAATAGGAATTATCTTACTCTCTTAAGTTTTTTTTGGGGGGGGCAAAAGGCATGAATATTTGGATAGGGTGAATAATGCCTGTTGACCAGATGTGTCAGAGAGAAAGAAATCTGTGTGGGCCTGGTCATTGCCTGTGCCCTGTCCTATGGGTTGTGCTGCATGTAAGGAGAGGGAAGACCTTGTTAGGAAAGGTTGAAAGTATCACACTTGATGCTCAGTGGCTGTGGAAGGAGCTCCCAAAGGCACACAGATCCAAGGTGTTCTGCCCACTTTAAAGAAGTGTTGGACAGAAGGCCTGCCAAGAAAGATGTGAGGAGACAGGAACATTTTATTGACAGAGTTGGCTTCTCCCACCTACTGGCCCACCCAGAGAGGATGCTTTCAATGTAAGAGTGAGAAACCAACCAACCGTATAGGACCTGACCTCAGGAATGCTTCCTGAGTTTTTGAACCTGGCCAGGTACACATCAGCTCTAACAAATGGTGCTGTTGTCTGAGAGAGAGCGCATCCTTCCTGCTATAGCTCCCATGGAGCCAGGCCTGAAAGGAGGGAGGGTATATCTTAAATTGATGAGAATTTCCTGGAGCACACAAGGATTCTTTGCATGTATGTTTCTTCTAATTTTCTGATTATAAATTTGGCCCATATTTATTATATAGGTAAAGAGAGCAAGAGATGATAGAAGAAATTACTCGGTATTCTGCTACAATAAAATATTTACTCTATAAAATAAAATTTTGATTCTACTATCTATAAAAATATATATTCTGCTATATTAAGAATATAGACTGTTAGGAGTAAATACCTTGGAAACACTAAACTGAACTCCACCATTTAACAGGTTTGTGACATTGGGCCATATACTTAATTTCTCTTTTCCTAAAATTTCTTACTTATAAAATAGGCTAATAAAACCACATAATTGGGTGGCTATAAAGATTTGCATGATTTATCACAGAGACTGATATATATGATCCAAATTGAAAGCTAGTATTTTTAACAGCTCATAAGAATTTTTCTACATATTTGAACATAGATTTTTACACATACTTAGAGACTTAAAAAAATGTGCTAACTTTCCTCATTATCCCCACATGTGAGTTTACTATAATTTCCAAAATTCTCTTAGAATTTTCTCCTGTTATTTGTATGCTTCTTAACAATCTTATATATACATTTTGTGTTCATTTTTTAGTATTTCCTTCAAGTAATTTACTACCACTATCCCAAAGGATAATGAAATTTCCCTTAAATAAAAAAAGAAACAGTAGTATTTTCATCTTTTTTCCCCTAGCATTTTGTATAGGATCTGCCACATAGTGGTAATTGATTTAAGACTGAGAAATATAATGAATTAAACATAAATAAATGAATAAATGAAATACACACGTGAGTGTACATATATACATATCAAATATGTAAAAGATTTTCTTAGGACATCGTTCTTAATGCGATGTAGGTTTCCATTGTTTTCTCAGTTCGCTAAACCAAAAATATTCCTATAGAATTTGGTTGCAACCTCATTTTCTGGAAAAATTGTTAACACGTTGTCTTAGCATTCTCACTGCTGTAATCTTAAAGACTGACCATGTATTTTAGAGGAAGGAAGATTTAGTTGCTCATGGTTTGGAGAGTTTGAGTTCAGTCCACGTGAGTCTGGGGACCAGGAATCTCAAGACGTGACGGCTGGTAGAGGAGAGAGGGAGAGCCCAAGGCTTCGCTCTTACATCAAGGAGACTGGAAACAAGCACTAAGGGAGGGGGACTCATATATAATCCCCAAGGCTTCAGCCCCAGGGGCCCACCTTCTCCAGCTACACCCTACCAGCCCAGGCCACTACCCAGATAAATTCATTACAATGGATTTATTCACTGCTGAGATTACAACCAAGCCCCACTTCCAACACTGCCACCTCATTTCCATGAGGGCGGGGGGGGGGAGCATGCTATTTTCAAACCATTACACATGTAAAAATTAAACATAATACCAAATAAGCTATTTCTATCATTGCAAACATACAGTTTATGTTTCTTGTTTAAAGAATCTTTACCTGAGTGAGTTCATGCTACATTAACCTTACTGTAAGCTTTCTGGAATTGACCTGGTAATTCTGTTTACAGGAAGGAATGGAGACTTGGTTTTGTTTCATTACAGAATTAGCAGTTTCACTAATGACTAGGAAATTGTTCTTGCTGTAGGTAAGTTCAAACATTTTAAAACAAAATGATTTCTTATTGCAGAAGTTCCCAAACTTTTTTTTTTAAATCAAATTCGCATCACTTTGGGATCTTTAAAATATTTGAAGACTCAGCTTTCCTTCTTAACTCCCCACTCATACCAGACTAATGCAATCTGAATCCATCCCAAATCAATTAAGTCATAATCTCTGGGGGGTGACACAAAGATATTTATATGTTTCTCATTTACTTTTTTATTGAAGCATTCGAGCTGATTGTAGGCAAGTCTGGAAAGTACCAGTGGCTTGGCATATGGTTCAAGTTTCTGGCTTATATTAGCAGTAAGGACAGGCACTCTGCATTAATTTTAACACTCCACCAAGCACTGTTAAAACTTTATTTGCATGCCTACTAAATCTGCTGTGGAGAAAAATTTATCTTTGGAAATCCCAATGTGCATATTTATTATAGTTCACCATTGCTATACCAAGTGGCAGGAGTGTATTTATCTGTCATGGAAATAACCACATCTGAATAGACATTTGAATAACACATTTACAACCGTTTAGCCTCATGTTATAATATTGTACAAATAAACCCCAAGAGAAAAGTGAGCAGCACAGCTTACAAGCTTTCAAAACATGGCGTCAGAATACTCTTTGAAAATTTTGAAACTTTTACGTCTCTTAAAATTTCGAGTTTTTTCCCAGTGCTGAGGAACTAAACCAGGGTCCCTTGCATGCTAGGGAAACACTCTGCCATTGAGCTACATCCTTAGCCCCAAATTATGTTTTTATTTATTTATTTATTTATTTTTATTTTATTTATTTTTTTTTTTTTTGCGGTACCGGGGATTGAACTCAGGGGCATTCTACCTCCGCGCTACACCCCCGGCCCTATTTTTTTTTTATACTTTATTTTGAAACCGGGTCTCACGAAGTTGCGGAGGGCCTCACTAAGTAGAGAGAGAGAGAGAGAGAGAGAGACAGGGAGAGAGAGAGAGAGCTGAGGCTGGCCCCGAACCCAGATCCTCTGGTCTCCGCCTCCCGAAGTACTGGGATTACAAGCATGCGCCACCACACCCGGCTTATTTATTTATTTTTATACTTTTATTATTGCATTATAGTCTCCCATTATAATGTAGTTCATAGTGCCAGTGACATACATGCACACAGCACTTGGTGGGCTTTCCCCTGGCTCCCTCCCCACTTCTCCCTTCCCCATATGGGATAATGAGGTTGACATTGGTATTCTCACATACTTACATAAGGTCAATGGAAGTGATTTGCTTACCTGGCAGGGGAGACACAATGATCACCAAATTATGTTTTAAAAAAAGAAGAACCCAAGCTGATTTTTTTTTCAGTACTGGGGATTGAACCCAGGGGCATTCTACCTCCAAGCTACACCCCCAGCCCTATTTTTTATTCTTTATTTTGAAACAGAGTTTCACTAAATTGTGGAGGGCCTCACTATGTAGCTGAGGCTGGCCGCAATCCTGGATCCTCCAATCTTAGCCTCCCAAATACTAGGATTACAAGCGTGCACCACCATGCCTGGCTCCAAGCTGATTTTTATCATTTTTGTAACAATACCTCCGCATCTCAATTTCTCACTAAATCTTAAATTGTAAAACACCCTTTGCTAAAAGAAAATGGTGTTCTCATATTTTCTTATTCCATAAATATGTTCTTGGATTTATAGACATTTATGAAGGGCACATAAATAAAAGGCATAGACAATGCTGTTTTTTATATACATAGGAAGTATTTTTTGAGAATCACCCTCCATTTGCTGGGTATGATTTTATTTCCCACCATGATCTGCATAGGGGAAAGTGAAAGGTAAGGAGAGACAGGACAACTATGACGTGGGAAGGTTCCCAGTGTCTTGTTTGATAGATGCTAAAGCTGACATCCCTAAGTAGATCTGGCAGACGTTTCAAGCTTGCGCCCTGCCTCTCAGGGCACTATCCTTTGTTCTTCAGAGCTTCTCTATTTCACCCTCTCTTCAGTTCTGGTGATCCACATCTGTGGCTCTTTTCCCAATCCACAAGCTACCATCCTCTTTGTGTGGAAGGTCCCTATCAGTTACTGAAGACACAGAACCACAATGGCTCCATACTCATTTTCTTCCCCTTGGATGTTTCTGGCCCATGAGAAACACAGCCCATAAACGAACAACCTGGAACTCCAGCCAATGCCAAGCCAGCATCATGTTCTCAACTCGCACCACAAAAGCTAGTCAGCTGACCCCTTTCATGCTGTCTGAGTTTCCATGGTAGTCACACCCCAGGCCTTGTTTTCTGATAGAGTGGCAAGCAGCAATTTCTAAAAACTATTTTCTTTGTAAGTTTTATGTATGCAGATAAATGATTTTCACACACTCACATATCTTGCATTGATTTTCTCATGCTTCTGTCAAAAGTAATATGAGTCCCATTCTAGCATCCTCTCTACTATATTTGTATATATATGCTGTCTTCCCAAAGCTTTTATGAAACAAGTTATATAAAACAGGCAGACTTACATACTTACCCTACATATAACACATCAAAAACTGGAACTACAAAGCCCATTAAGACTTAATTGGTCTCTGTTCTTGAGGTCAGGATGGAAGGTATATAATGAAAAAGATACAAGTGCTAAACAAAAACAATATGTGACACATTAAGGAAGTAGAGATGAAGAAATAGAACATTTTTACAAGAAGTCAAGAAATTAGTTAGCTAAAACATCAGGGTGGAGATAATATTTGATTTAACCTTAAGGAATGTATGATTTCGTTGGTGTAGTTCATCTACCAATTGTTGAAAACACATTCTCCCTTTCTACTGCTCTCAATCACACACTTTTGAATTGATCTGTTTACTGTGATAGCTTCTGGTAAGTCAAAAAATTAATTAAAATGCCATTTCAAAGTAGAATAACTCCTGTGACCAATTATCAATTCTTTTTATAATATTATATAATATAAGTGTAACCATCATATATGGATAGCAAAGAAGTAAGTCCCATTGTCAGTCGCTTAGGTTGAAATCGGTAACTACAGTATCATGCCTTCTGAAAAGTGTTCCTTTAGGTCTAATTTGATTGCCCAATTTCCATTTCATCACATATATATTTGGTATTGCTAACATAATTGTCATATTTTCTGATCCCTTGACATGCTGAAGTCGATTGTCTGGACATTAAGATTAACTAAACTAAGAGAAAACTTGAGGTCACCAAGCAAATGAATTTTCCTACTTATGAAACTGCAATAATGATAGTAACTGAAATTTACTGAGGGTTATTTTAGGCCAGACACTAGGCTAGGGATTTAAATGCATGTTCTCCAAATTTCACATAACCGTCGGAAGCTAGTTATTATAAAGCGCTCCATTATGAAGGTTAACAGATGGGGGCCCAGAAGCATTGTCATTCCCCAAGGTCTCAGGCAATAAATAAAGACGTAGGTTCTAGCCCAGACAGCATAAATATAGTGTCATGTTCTAAACCATGACTTATTGCTCTCTCCTATTTCCAACTACAACACCTCCCCATTTAAACTAGAATTTTTACCTAACTTAAATACTACAGCTGTATCCTATGAATTCATTTGTATAACAATGTTGCTTAACATGGAATTAGATTTGGAAGATTTTTGTAGCCTGTTAGACTATTTATCTACAGTATTGTTCCGTAGACTATATATCCTTTGTGTTTAAAAAAGTTTTTTTTATCTATATATGTCCTCCTAATATGTACCAAGTATTATAAGTCTAATTTATCAAAAAGTTACTTATTCTTAGTTAAAAGCACATAGAACACCACCTGGATAACTACAACTATAACTGTATAAAGAATGTTGAAAAGATGGGTGGATGGATGCCTGCCCTACGCTATATAAGTATCAATTAACATAGGCAGCTCATGAATGTATAAGACTGTGTTTGTGTTTAATGTTTGACAAATTAAAAGTAATCTTCAATCTCTTTTTAATAACTTCTGCAATGGAAAGATACTCATTTCATCTTAAAAGAAATGAATGCATGCATAGTTTATAATTCCTTTCTTCTATGTTCAGAGAATAAATTCTCCACCTGGTAGGATGCTCACTATCAAGAGGATAAGAGCTTCCCTTAAAACAAGAAAGAAACCATGATGTATACTAACATTAACATGAGTGGAATATTAAGACAAAACAAAAAAGCAGCTGAAGCAGGGTGGAGAGATAAGAAATTTCATGTCAAGCACTGCTTTTCTCCATAGTGGTTAAATTGTTCGCAGATCATATGATTGATTCTCTTTCACGTGGAAGAATTTTACTACACCCAAAGGGAGAACTGTAAGATTACTGCTCCAACTAAAATCAAAACATCAGGAATGAAAATCCTACCCGCTGGCAAAATAAATATTTTAATCGACTATCTATCCATATCAGCGATGCTGCAGTAAGTTGTCATTGATAACACAGCTATTTAAAACTTTAATTTTAATACTACTCATGGCTTAGCATTTTAAATAAGACAACCAAGGATTTCTGTGTCATTAAATACAAAGTCAGCTCCAGAAAATACATCCCTATTATTTTCCTATTCTGAACATATTTTAGTCAGGGTATAACATGATTAGGCATGGATAATATGATGTCTTATCTCTCTTATATGTTCTGTAAGAAGAATGGTACGCTATGATGATGACTATGAAACATGATTTTGGAATATGTACATAAGTCTCTAACAAATTAATTGTTGCCTTGATGTGATACTTTTATTATGATATAAAATAGATTCTTTTACTTTTTTAGGGTCAACAAAATAAATAAATGAAAAATTAAATGGATAAAGCTAGAATAGAAGTCTATTGCAAGGTTCAGAAAATTCTAAATAAGAAGACCTACCAAAATATTTATTAACAACCCCTTGGTTTTTCCAGTTAGGTCTTATTGAGCAAGCACATCTGTAAGAGTAGACAGAATTTTTTTTGTCTACTGAAGACCAAAAAGTGAAGACAAAACACCTCTGAAGCAATAAAATCAATCAATAGAGAAGTTTTGACTTACAGTTCAAATTAAAATCTCCTTGACATATCCAGACACTGAATTCCCCATTAAAATGATAATTGTAACTATACAAAGACATTCAGAGACTTTTAGCTAATGCTTTTAAAGTAGGCCACCTCCTTCTTGCTTGCTCTTGTAAGCACCTCAGCTGAGAGGAATTTAACCTGGTTCCAGCTACTACACACTTCTGCTGCAGTTCTTAGTGGGCACTACAACTGAAAAATTCAGAGAAGAAAAGCCCTTGATGATCCCCAATTCCAAGGGAATGCAGCCTAAGAAAGTCTGGAGAGAAACTTTGCCCAGCACCAGTTGCATTCCACTCTCGGTCTCTCTGTGAGCCTCTCTACTAAAGGGATTTTTCACATCTCCAGCCATGACCCACTCCTGCTAGATCCATGGCACCTCCCACAACTGATTATTCTCACACCTTGTCCAATCACACACTGCTGAGAAGACTGGGTGTGAGTATCACAGAGGGGTTGTTATGATACCCCACTTCTCCCCATGAAACACCTGGACATACAAAAGTGTCCAATCAGAGGACAAGGGCCTCAGGCCCCTCACAACTACTGGAGCAGCCAGTAACAGGGTCCCATTCAAGTAATAAGAGCCAATGACAACAATGGCTGAGGAAACCCCTAACACCTGATAGGGGCCACCACTCCCATTGTAGGAGCAACCACACAGGGTGCATCCCAGACATACTGCTGTCTATACCACACCTGTTTTAAATGCTAGAGTCCCCATGACTAAGTGATCCAGAAAGACATGGTACACACTGTGTCCAAACTTATTAATCACAGTCACAGAAACTACAGAGAGACTATACTATGGTATGCCTCTAGAAGTGAACTTAACATTACATAACAAACTGATGCCCCAAGACATGTCTTCAGGAGAAAGCCTCTGACTAAGAAGGCCATCCTATAACAGTGGTAAAGATATCCATTTCACCAGAAACACAGATATTAATATAGGAACCCAAGTAATATGAAATACAGGGAAATATGACAACTCTTAAAGATCATAATTCTTTAGTAACAGATTCCAAAATTATCAAAGTGATTGAAATGCCTCATAAAATATTCAAAAGAATGATTTTTCAAAAAGCTCAATGAGATCCAAGATAATACAGATAAGTAGTTAAATGAAATTAGAAAGATAATTTGGCATATGAATGTGAATTTCAGTAAAGAGATATACTGAGAAAGAACTGATCAAAAATTTTGGAACCGTAGAGCTCAGTAAGTCAGATAAAAATTCAGTTGAAAGGCCTTGACAACAGATTAAAGTAGAAGAAAGAATATTGGGTCTTGAAGACATGACTTTCAAAATACTTTATTCAGACAGAAATAAAGAAAAAAATAAGAAGGAATGAAGAGAATATTCCAAATCTTTCAGACATCATTAAAAAAATAAAATGTGTGAATTACTGGCATAAATGAAAGGGAAGAAATAAAGATTAAAAGCATTGAAAAAGTTTAATTAAATAATATCAGAAATTTCCCCTAATCTTGGGAAAGACATGCACATCCAAGTGCAGGAGGCCTATGGAACCCTGAATAGAAATAATCAGAAAAAGTCCTTACCACAACATATTATAGTCAAACTGTCAAAAGTACAGGGAAAAGAAAGAATTTTAAAATCTTCAAAAGAAAAGCACCAAGTTACATTTAAGGGCAACTCCATTAAACTAATAACAGATTTCCCCCATAAGAGCCAGAAGGGCATGGAATGATATATTTCAAGTCCAGAAAGAAAATAACTGACAACAATGATTTCTATACTGAGAAAGATTATCCTAAAGAAATAAAAAAAATAAAGACCTTCCAAAATAAGTAAAAACTAGGTAAATTCATGGCCACTAGAACAACCTTACAAAAGGTGGTTAAAAGAGTCCTACACCCAGAAATGGAGAAAGATAACTGCCATCCTGATAGCATGTGAAAGTACAAATCCCAGTAGAAGAGTAGATAAACAAATGAGAAAATAGAAAAGAATAAAATATTACCAATATCATAGATCATCAAGTCCCAAAGATGTATAAGAAAGGAAGAAAGAATATTTAAAACAACTAAAAGAAAGTCAACAAAACAGCTAGGTGTGGTGGCACAAACCTGTAATCCCATTACTTAGGAGGCTGAGACAGGAGGATCACAGGTTTGAAGCCAACCTCAGAAACTTAGCCAGACCCTGTTTCAAAATAAAAAATAAAAAGACCTGGGGGTGTATCTCAGAGATAGAATGCCTGTGAGTTCAATCCCCAGTACCACAAAAAAAAAGAAAGAAAGCCAACAAGATGACAGGCATAAGAATGTACATTTTATTAATAACTCTGAATGTAAATGATCTTACCCACAATATACTTCCCACAAGAAATTCACCTGACCAGTAAGAACATACATGAACTGAAAGTGAAGGATGGAAAATCATATTCCTAGCAAATGGAATTTGAAAATAAATAGGAGTAGCTATACTTCTATCTGACAAAATAGACTTTAAGGCAAAAATAGTAAAAGAGACCTTAAGGTCACTATATAAGGGTCAATTCATCAATAAGATATAATAGTTACGAATCTATATGCACCTAATATCTGAGCAACCGGTTTTATAAAAAAAGCCTGATTGAACCTAAAATGCAAGATAGATTCCAATGCAATAATAGTTGAGGATTTTAATCCCTACTCTCACCCATAGATCATCTCGACCAAAAAACAAAAAATTCAACAAAGAAGTATCAGAGTTAAACACTACTACAAATGGATTTTGCAGACATTTAGGAATGCCCTACTCTCACCCATAGATCATCTAGACCAAAAAAAAATTCAACAAAGAAGTATCAGAGTTAAACACTACTACAAATGGATTTTGCAGACATTTAGGAACATTCCAGCCAATAGCCATAGAATACACCTTCTTTTCATCAGCACATGGAATTTTCTCTAGAATAAACTATATATTATACACAAAAGAAGTTTTAACAAATTCTAAAGAATTGAAATAATATCCTCTATCTTTTCTTATCACAATGAAATTAACAGTAAGAGAAATTTTAAGAATTATATGTATTCATGGAGACTGAAAAACACACTTTTGAATGAATAGAGGTAGCTTGAGGAAGTCAGAAGGCAAATTAAAAAATACTAAAACTATAAAAGCAATACTAAGAGGGGAAGTTTATACCAATCATTGTTTACATAAAAAGAAAGAACTCACATAAGCAACCCAATAACATATCTGAAGGTTTTAGAAAAGCAAGAAAATCCATACTCAAAAGGAAAGAAATAATAAATATCAAAGTAGAAATAAACGAAATAGAGACTAAAAGGATACAATGAATCAATGAAACAGTTAGTTCTTTAACAACATAAAATTGACAAACTTTCAACTAGAAAAAGAAGAGCTAAGTAAATAAAAATTAGAGATGAAAAAGGAGATATTACAACTGATACTGCAGGTATTCAAAGGTCATTAGGGATTATATCAGAAATATTGTATATTAACAAAATGGAAATTCCTGGACAAATATGACCTATTAAAATTGAATCAAGAGGATATAAATACATGAGTAGAACAATAAAAAATGAGATTAAATAAGTAATAATAATCTCTCAACAAAGAAAAGCCCAGGACTGGATGGTTTTATGAATTTTACCAAACTTTTAAAGAACTAACACCAATGCCTATAAAAGTACTCTATAGAATTGAGAGGAAACTCTTCCAAATACATTTTATGGGGCTAGCATTACCCTGTTACTAAAACCTGGCAAGGACACAACAGAAAAAGAAAACTACAGACCAATATCAGCAATGAACATAGATGCAAAAATGCTCAACACAATACTAACAAATTGAGTCCAACAGCACTTCAAAAAGACCATCTATTATGATCAAGTGGGCTTCACTCCAGGGATGGAAGGATGGTTCGACATATGCAAACCAATAAATCTAATATGTCACATAAATAGAATAAAACCTAAAATTATATAATCATCTCAATAGATGCAGAAAAAGCATTTGGTAAAATTTAACATCCCTTAATGATAAAAGCCTTGAACTAATTAGATTTAGAAGGATCATACCTCAACATAATGTGAAAAACCCATGGCCAACACCATTCTGAATGGGAAACAAATGATTTTCTTTAAGTTCAGCAATAAGATAATAGTGTCTAGTCTCATCACTCTTAATTATTATAGTATTATAAATTTTAGCCAGAGCAATTAGGCAAGAGAAAGAAATAAAAGCATACTAATAGGAAAGAAGAAAGTAAAATTATCTCTGTTTGCAAAGGATATAACTCTATACACAGAAAAACCTAAAGACTCCACACACATTAGAACTGAAGGAATCACTTCCACTGATATTATGTACATATGTGAGGATACCAATGTCAATCTCAATATCTTGTTTGGGGAAGAGGGGTGGGGAGGGAGCCAGGGGAAAGCTCACCAAGTGCTGTGTGCATGTATGTCACTATCACTATGAACTACATTATGATGTGAGACGATAATGCACCAATAAAAGTATAAAAACCACAAAAAAGAACTGATAAATCAATTCAGTAAAGGGGCAGCATACAGAATCAACACACAAAACTCAGTATTAGCTGGGTGTGGTGGCACATGCCTATAATTCTAGTACTTGGGAGGCTGAGACAGGAAAATCCCAGCTCTGAGGACAGCCTCAGCAACATTGCAAGACTGTCAGTAACCTGGTGAGAATTTGCCTCAAAAATAAAAAACTAAAAAGGGCTGGAGGCATAGCTCAGAGGTAGAATATCCCTGGGTTGAATCCCCAGTGACACACACACACACACACACACACACACACACACCACACTGTCTTTTTACACACCAATTATGAGAAATCATAAAAATAATCCCATTCATAATACCCCTCCAAAAATACCTAGGAATAAACTTAACTAAGGAAGTGAAAGACCTCTAGAATGACAATTATAAAACACTGAGGAAAGCAATTGAAGAAGCCACTGAAAAGTGAGAAGGCCTCCGATGTTCATGAATTGGAACAACTGATATAGTTAAAATGTCCTTACTACCCAAAGTGATCTACAGATTCAATGCAACTCCCATAAAAATGGCATTACTTAATCACTCCTAAAATTCATATGGAAGCACAAAAGACCCCAAATAGCCAAAGGAATCTTAAGCAAAAAGATCAATGCTAGAGGCACCACAATACCTGATTGCAAGACATACTACAGAATCATAATAACAAACACTACTGGCATAAAAATAGACCCAGAGAACCCAGAAATAAACCCACACATCTTCTACCAACTGATTCTTGACAAATATAATAAAATATACATTGGAGAAATGATAGTCTCTTTAACAAATATTTGGAAAACTGGATATCCACAGGCAGAAGATTGAAACTATGAAGCATTCCCTTCCATTGACATTATGTACATATATGAGAATACCAATGTCCATCTCAATTCCCTGTGTGAGGAACAGGAGAAGTGGGGAGGGAGTCAGGGCAAAGTTCACCAAGTGCTGTGTGCATGTATGTTGCTATCACTATGAAGTACAGTATGATGTGAGACTATATTGCACCAATAAAAGTATATAAAAAAGATTGAAACTAGACCCCTAGATCTCAAGTGGTATGAAATCAACTCAAAATGGACCAAAGACCTTCAGGTGAAACAGAACTGAAAGTCTAAAATTACTAGAGGAAAACGGAGGGGAACCATTTCAAGATTTTGGTACAGGTAATGATTTTATGGCTAGGACCCTAAAAACACAGGAAACAAAAGCTTAGTGGACAAAAGGGATCATATCAAACAAAGGAGAGTCAACAGAGTGAAGAGACAATTCAGGAGAAAATATTTGCCAGCTACTCATCTGACAGAGGGTTAATATCCAGAATATATAAGGAACTCAGAAAGCTTAACAACAGCAAACAAGTAAAACGTGGGCAAATGATCAGACTAGACACTTCTCAAAAGAAGAAATACAAGTGGCCAATAAATATATGAAAAAAATGCTCCATCTCATTAGCCATAAGAGAAATGCAAATGAAAACTACAGTGAGATAGCATCTCATCGCAGGTAGAATGGCTATATCTTCAAAGGAAAACAAGAAAACAAAAAATAACAAATGCCGGTGAATGTTTGAGGAAAAAGGAACCCTTTTTCATGCTGTTGGTGGGAATGTACATCCACTGTGGAAAACAGTATGGAGTCGCCTCAAAAACACTAAAAATAGAACTACTATATGATCCAGCTATACATCAAAAAGTAATTTTAAAAAGTGAGCATACAAAAGAGGTATCTGCATGGCCATGTTTATTGAGGCACTAGTCACAATAGCCAAGATACGGATCAGCCTACATGCCCATAAGCGGATTAATGGGGAAAGCAAATACGGTATATATACACAATGGAATATTACTCAGTCATAAAGAAAATGAAATCTTGCCACTTACAACAAAATGCAGGGAACTAGAATTTTCTTCATATTAAGTGAAATAAGCCGGACACATTAATACAAATATTGCATGTCCTTTCTCATGTAAAAACAGAGAAAGAATAGAAAAGAAAGGAAGGAAAGAAGATAGAGAGTCAACCTCTTGGAGATAGAGGAGGGATTAATAGGCAGTGAGAAGGGTTCTAATGATGGGGAGGGTTGAAGAAGGGTAGATGGACATGATCAATGAACCGTGTGGGCATGTATGGAAATATCACAGCAAATCCCTTAATTTGTACAACTAGTATTTGTTAGTAATAATTTTAAAATCCACAGAAAATCCCAGATTTAATCTCGGCTTTTATAATTCAGTCATCCATTTTTGAAAAATCAAAATAAAATAAAAAATGCATTGAAGGCCACACTGTGTATCGGCAAACCATTGTGCTTTAGGAATGCTGTTCTGGAAAAAAAACTAGCTAAAGAAATGCTGTTACATCATCATGTGCTTGAATAAACACATTTTATTGTCCTCATAAAAGCATATGTCAAGTGCCAACAAGTCAACTTCTATTAATATTTATCGATGCAAGTATTATGAAAGCATGAAACTCCTTTTTGTGTAAAAGAAATATGGCTGGAGCAAAGACAAGGGATTCTCACCCATGAATTGGATTAGTTCCACATGGGCCAGCAGCTGATTATAGTATTTTGAATATGCTTTCTTGTTTGCTGAAGGTGTGAAAATGAGCCAGAGTGTGAAATGTGCAACCTTTAGCCAGGACATTTCAATAGCAAAGATGTTGAAATATAAGAGCAGAAATTAGTGTCCTTCTGCTAGCATTCACAAGGTTGAATGTGCTCTCTACCTGAATGGTGCAGTGAGGAGCTGGTTACTTAAATCTATTCCGGCTCTTTCTCCAATAAGCTGACACATACTTGAACCTGGCCAAGTCAGTCGCTCCAAATTCAAATGCCCCTTTCCATACTGCAGAGGCACACAGAGATGGAGTAGCAAATAACGTTTATTTCTAGAATAGAACTGGGCACAGCTGTTCCAGTTAGAATTTTCAGCAAGAAAATAAAACGAACTGTACATAAAGGGACAGGCAGGATTTAACTGTTACGCCCAACAAATTCATAGCTGGCTCACAGCCTATAACAATCACTTTACAGATTCTAAAAAGTGACATTTCAAGTTGAATCAGCTAAAATGTCATCAGAATTTCAAATTAACCAAAAGCAAGAAAAATAAAAGAATTAAAATGGAAGAAATATGAAAATTACATTGAAGAGAGACAAATACTGCTCTAGAATTCTTGTTCTTGATGGATCCCTTTCCAGCTTTAATAAGCAAACTGACATATGGTGGTTTGTGTTTCAGATGGATTGGCAATGATACGTATGAATTCAACAAACCTAGTCTATCTGATGAACCGAGTGTTTGATGTGTATAGGCATCAACTACCATTTACAAGATGTAAGAAATATCTGTAAGTAAGCTTACAGATGTTTTCATACCTGAATCAGAACAAAGATTTGTTACTTTGACTTATTTTCCTGTTAACTTATTTTTAAGAATCTGGCATTTGGATACAGTGAGTTATTTTACTTTTTCAAGAGCATAAAATAGCCTTATCCACTAATAGAGTTGTGTCTGCATGAGCTGAGGGAATGCCAGATGATTCCATCTATCACTACTGATAGTCAACCGTTTTAATAATACAGAATATCCTCAATGAAGCATAAATTGATTATTTAACCTTCAACCACTAATACTTAAATAAATACTGAAGTAGTATTTATTTTACAATCTCAACCATCCAGACTAAAAATCTGATATTAAGCCGGGCGTGGTGGTGATTTCTATACTGAGAAAGATTATCCTAAAGAAATAAAAAAAATAAAGACCTTCCAAAATAAGTAAAAACTAGGTAAATTCATGGCCACTAGGCCGGGCGTGGTGGCGCACGCTTGTAATCCCAGTACTTTGGGAGGCAGAGACTAGAGGATCCGGGTTTGCGGCCAGCCTCAGCTCTCTCTCTCTCTCTCTCTCTCTCTCTCTCTCTCTCTCTCTCCTTAGTGAGGCCCTCCTCAACTTCGTGAGACCCGGTTTCAAAATAAAGTATAAAAAAATAGGGCCGGGGGTGTAGCGCGGAGGTAGAATGCCCCTGAGTTCAATCCCCGGTACCGCAAAAAAATAAAATCTGATATTAGAGCAAAACATCTAGACAGCCAAATTCATATCTTTAGTTTGCAGCATTTTAATTCCTTACAAAAGATTAACAGCTGCATTTCCAAATTTATAGTACATTAGAGAGTTCTCTCTTAAAGTTTCCTAACAGCAGATTTTTTTTTAAAGGACAACTTACACTCTGACAACTAAGATTAAAGACATAGAAAATCAAACCAGTAACTAAGTTAATTAAAAAGGATTAGGCTTCTGTGGTACTCTATTGTTTATGGAACTCGCTAGCCCTTGTGAGCCTATTTATATAGAGAAGCAAATATTTAGATATTCAGAGTGCATATTTATTATTGATGTAGTCATTTATATATGTAACAATCTTTTGTTGGGAGTCCATTGTATGCCAGTCACTGTAGAAGAGTCCAGAACAGCACAGTGATTAAGCCTCAGTAGACCTGATGCATATCCTAGAGGGACCAACAGTTGAGTAAGGAATTGCAATGAGATTTCACTACCCTTGAAAAACAGAAGTCAAACTTCACAACTGGTGGTTTAGAAAGTAGACTCAGATTGGGAAATTGCTTTTGACTGGTGACTCCAACTCAACTTCTTAAATTTTATTTCTTCTTTGTGTTTCTTACATTTCTGTTACTACTGGTACTAACCTGTGACACCCATGAAATTATTCCGAAATCTAGCTATGGATCAAATAGATACAAAATGACCCTCACTTGGTCTCTCAGTAATAGATGAGATAAATTGTTTTCTGTTTTTGTGGTGCTGGGGATCAAACCCAGGGGTTTGTTCAAGCTAGGCAAGTATTCTACCAGTGAGCTACACCTCCATCCTTCAATTGGGGTTTTAAAAGTCATTCTAAATACTATGGGAGCATTACTTAAATAAACATGACAAATACACACAGATATTTTTTCCAAGAGACATATTCCTGAGTAGCGGAAAGTCTACTTTAGTGGAGTGAGAAGATCAGCAAATCCTATGCCCCCACCCAAAATGACAAAAATAAACAAAATTGTTCAAAACAACGACATAAAGAATCTTAAAATTGGTCAAAGGTACACAAAAATGAAGAAGCATTTATTTTAGAAGAGTTAGAGAATCTCTGATAAAAAACAAACAAACAAACAAACAAGAAACAGTCTAAGTCTATCACTACTCCGACCCACTGCTCATCTCCTTCAGAACAGAAGTTCATGTTCATGGATCAGAAGACTCAATGCTGTCAAGATGGTAACACTCATCAAGCTGATCTACAGACTTGATGCAATTCCTCTCAAAATCCCAATTTACTCAGTTGACTTTGTCGCAGAAATTGACATACTGATCTTCAAATTAATATGGAAATACAAAGATCCAAAATATTTATATCATCTTGAAATATAACAAATTTAGAGGATACTTTTCTATTTCCAACCTTACTACAAAGCCCCAATGACCAAGACAGCATGATACTGTCATAGGAATATACATATAGATCAATGGAACAGAACTGAGAGTCCATTAATTAACTCTTGTTTCTGTGATCAGAATCACAGAATTGGTTTTTGATAAGGGTGACAGGGTACTTCAAATGGGAAATAATAACCCTTTCAACAAATGGTGTTTTGATAACTGGATATCTACCTGCAAGAGAATAAAATTGGACACCATCTCATACTTTATATAAAAGTAAATTTACAAATAAAGGTATATAGAAGGACGCATACATGGATATTCACAGCAGCATGATTTGTAACAGCCCCAAACTGGAAACAACCCAAATTCCCAAATGTACATACAAATTTTGGTATATCATACAGTGGAATATTATACTATTTAGACTATTTAGCCATTACAAAAAGAATACATGCTACCCTGTGAAGGAAACTAAAAATCATTATGCTAACTGAAAGCAACAAACTATATATTTTGTGGTTATATTTATATGAAATGCCCAGAAAAGGTAAATCTATACAAAGAGAACAGATCAATGTCTGTTTGGTACTGGGAATGGGAACAGGGATTCATCACAAGTAGCCAGAAAAAGATATTTGGATGATGCTAATGTTCTAAACCTGGACTGTGGTGACAGTTGTACCACTCTATTACTAAAATCATTGAACTGTACATACTTAAAATGGGTGAATATTTTATGGTATATAATTTATTCCCCTAAAAGATACATTTTTTTCATTTTTCTTTTTTTTTGGGGGGTGGTACTGGGATTTGAACCAGGGCCCTTCTACCTCCAAGCTCTATCCTCAGCCCTATTTTCCTTTTTGTTTTGAAACAGGCTCTCATTTGGTTGCTGAGAATCTCTCTACATTGCTGAGGCTGTCCTTGAGCCTGTGATGCTCCTGTCTCAGCCTTCCAAATACTAGGATTAAAGGCAAGCACCACCATGCCCGGTTGTCAAAAAAATTGATATAAATAGATATATTCTTGATCTTTTTAAATTCTTTTTTCTCATAGCTTAAAGGTTTATATTAACCCATTTACAATTTTTTTTTGTTTTTTTTTTTGCGGTACCGGGGATTGAACGCAGGGGCGTTCTACCTCCGCGCTACACCCCCGGCCCTATTTTTTATACTTTATTTTGAAACCGGGTCTCACGAAGTTGCAGAGGGCCTCACTAAGTAGAGAGAGAGAGAGATAGGGAGAGAGAGAGAGATAGAGAGAGAGAGAGCTGAGGCTGGCCGTGAACCTGGATCCTCTGGTCTCCGCCTCCCAAAGTACTGGGATTACAAGCGTGTGCCACCACGCCCGGCTACCCATTTACAATTTGTTGGGGTTCTCCTCTAGCCCCAAAATATTTCATGAAATTGGATGCGTTGCTTCTTAGCTCCTGTCCACTCTCCACTTGGGAATCATCACTACACAGTTTGCTAGACTTCTTCACTCTGCAAAATGATTATTGAAAGAAAAACATTTTCATTTTTTTTTTCTTTCTCAAGTTGACTTGGAGATTTCCTTCTTAGTTTGGGTTTACATTCTGAGGCTTAAGCTGTTTCTGTAATAGATAGAGTGAGTGATTTTGCTTTCAGATGGGAGTTAAGGCCCAATATACAAGAATTGTCTTTTCCCTCAGTCAAGCCCAAGTCAAATATGAAAAGATGAATTATATCTGACAGGAGATGACTGATTTTCTCTTACAAGGATACAGACATTTAAAAGAACAATTAGATTCAAATGAACAGGGAAAATTTCTGTAGGATTCCAGAAGAGGGAGCTAAGCAGGACTTGCTTAACAGAGAAGTATAAAACAGCACCATGAAGACCAAGTTGGGAGCTGCCAACCAGTGCCTGATATGGGAAAGAGAATTCTGTGGAACGGAGGGCACATGTATAAATTATTAGTGGAGTTGCCTTTTTTAAAAGGAAGATGTTCAATACATATTTGTTGTAAATGATATGTACTTAGTGAACTGAGACATTTAATGTAACTAGATTATGAGGTATAATTTGAAAGATTAATGGAAAAAATTGATGGGTTGAAGATAAGATATATGATTGTGAAAGTCTTTTGTATCTTATTAAGAAACAGACTTTAGTCAACGTTCAAAGTAAAAGGGTTTGGATGTTTGTTTGTTTTAAACAGATAAATATCAATTAGTGTTATATTATGAAGAGTCACCTTATGAGTTCTATGAAGAAATCTTGGCATAGGGAGAAATGTGGCAAAGTAAAGAGATAGAAGGCTGCCGCCATAGAGTGCAGCAGAGGAGCTCCGTATTACTATGGCCCAAATTATACAAAAAGCAGAATTAATGAAGAGAAACAGACAATATCCACTATGTTTTGAGAAAGGCATACTGCATTCAGAATGCATTAGGAAAGAAAAGTATCTATAATGTATTTAATATATTTACATAATATTTTAATAATTGTCTATAAAAGAATGGTTTTTATAATCTTTAAATTTCATATGCATTGCTAAGTGATACTCATTATTTCTTTGACATTCAAGATACACAATTAAACATAGATATATACACAACCATGGAAAATAATATATAAATCTGGAAAAATATAGAGATTAAAGTAATATGCATGTGTTAAGTAATTATAGTTAGTGATAATGTCTATTAGAAAATTGCCAAGATAATAGACTAAGTATTCTCATCAGAAAAAGATAAGTGAGGCTATATATGTGTTAATAAACCGTAACTATTATTTCACAGGCTGACTTTGCAAGATAGAAAATCTGTGTTTCTGAGCTGGATTATAGCTAACATTTAGTAGTTATTATAACATTTAGTAGTCTTAACATAGTTCAATCTATTATATACCTGTCCTCCAAGAGCTAAAAAATATTACATGAAGCCAGAAAGAAAGGGATCCTTTGGAGATAAGAAAACAAATCTCTCTCTAAATTCATCTTCCAGTTTCATGCAATACATGTTAACATTCAATAAGTTCTCAGGGTGGGCATTTCCTTTGGATATATACCCAGAAGTGGAATTGCTGTACCATATGGTAGTTTTACTGTCATTATTTTTGTGGAATCTCTACAATATTTTCTATAATGGTACATCAATTTACATTCCCACCAACAGTTTACAAGGATTCTCTTTTTACTACACCCTTGCCAACTCTTGTCTTTTTTTTTTTTTTTGAAGATAGTCATTTCAGACTATTATGAGGTGTGAGGTATTGGTTGGTATTTCTCTGGTGATTAGTGATGTTGAACACCTTTTCATATACCTGTTTGTTATCTTAATGACTTCTTTGGAAAAACTTCTATTTAGGTCTCTTTTTAAAATTGGGTTGTTTGAGTTTTTTGGCTATTAATTTGCATAGTATCTACACTTTGAGGTCATATTTAAAATAATTTCGTCATGACCAAGGTCAGGAAGCTTTTTGCCTAGGTCCTATGAGTTTTATAATTTCAGTTATTATGTGTAGGTGTTAGATCCAATTTGAGATTCTTTTTAGACTAGGGATTGAACCAAGGGGTGTTCTACCTCTGAGCTACAACCTCAGCCCTATTTTTATTTTGAAGCAGGGTCTCACTAAGTTGCTGAGGTTGGGCTCAAACCTGTGATCCTCCTGTCTCAGTCTCCCATGTACTGAGATTACAGGCATGCACTACCATGACCATTTCTCTTGATTTAATTTTTGTGCATGGTATAGGAATTCACTTTTATTCTTTTGCATATGGATATTCAGTTTTCCTAGCACTATATACTGAAGAGACTGTCTTTTTCTCATTGGGCTTTGTTGTTCTCCCTGTCAATGAGATTAGTTAACCATATATGTATGCTTTTTTTCTGGTCTCTGTTTTCTTTTTATTTGTTCTATGTGACTGATTCTATGTCAATAATACTTTATTGATTACTATAGCTCTGTAATATAATTTGAAATCAGGAAGCATAATGACTCCAGCTTTGTTCTTCATCAAAATTGCTTTGGCTATTCAGGATCTTTTATGGTTCCATAAGAATATTAGGATTGTTTTTCTATTTCTATAAAAACATTATTCGGGGGGGAGGGACACCAAGAGCTGTGTGCATGTATGTTAACACCAAACTGATACTCATTGTGATGTGAGACTTCAATGCACCAATAAAAACATATTTAAAAAAATTCAATATAAAAACATTATTGAAGTTTTTATAGGGATTGTACTGTATGTGCAGAACACCTTGGGTAGCATGGACATTTTAGCAATATCAGTTCTTACAATGCATGAATACAGGATATCTTTTCATATATTCATGTCTTCTTCAATTTCTTTTTATTATAGCTTTATTCACAATAGTCAAGGTATGGAACCTATCTCTAAATGTCTGCAAACAGATAAATCGATAAAGACAATGTGATATATTTATGTAATAAAATATTATTCAGCCATGACTAAAAAAGAAATCCTGCCATTTGTGACAACATGTATGAGCCTGGGAGACATTATGCTAAATGAAATAAACCAGACTGCATGATTTCACTTATATGTGGAATATAAAAAAGTTAAACATACAGAAACAGAGAGTAGAATGGTTGTTTCCAAGAGTTGGGGGAAAAAGGGAAGTACAAATTGTCAGTGAGAAGACTTTCAGTTATACACTTTCAGTTCTAAGATGAAAAACTTCTGTGGACATAATGTATAGCGTGGTGACTATAGTTAATAATACTGTATTGGATACTTGACCTTTGCTAATCAATCTTGAGCATTCTCAACACACACACACACACACACACACACACACACACACACACTCACACACACACATAACTATATAAGGTGATGGATATGCTACTTAAGTGTGGTTATTTACAATATATATGTGAATCATGAAAACACAAGTTATATGTGAATTCATCATGTTGTATATCTTAAATATATACAATTTATATTTGTGAGTTATATCTCAATAAAACAGGAAAACAAGCCGGACGTGGTGGCACATGCTTGTAATCCCAGTACTTGGGAGGCTGAGACAGGAGGATCCAGGTTCGCGGCCAGCCTTAGCTACTTAGTGAGGCCCTTCGCAACTTAGTGAGACCCTGTTTCAAAATAAAGAATTAAAAATAGGTCTGGGGGTGTAGCTTGGACATAGAATGCCCCTGGGTTCAAAAGAACAAAAACAAACAACCCCCCCAAAACCCAGGAAAACAAGTAATTTCTAGGATAGCTAAAGACTGTTGCCTGCATGTCAGTGTTTAGCAATTAGAACTTCTTTCTCCTCCTTCTTCTCCTTCCTTTTCTTCATACATGCTAGGCAAGTGTTCTACCACTGTGCTACAGCCCTAGCCCTGACACTGCTGTTAAGTCACATGATGGCAGCAGGATCATTCACATGACTTGGACTGTTGCTTCCTTCAAGATGAGCTAAATTTTGGACCCCATCCATAAGAGATGTTTCCTAGCCAGACATAGTGGTGCACACCTGTAATCCCAGTAGGTGGGAGGTTGAGACAGGAGTATTGCAGGTTCGAGACCAGCCTCAGCAACTTAGCAAGGCCCTCAAAAACTTAGCAAGACCCTGTTTCAAAATAAAAATAAAATAGGGCTAAGGGTGTAGCTCACAGGTAGAATGCCCCCTGGGTTCAATCCCCAGTACCACACACATACACGCACTTAAAATAAATAAATAAATAAATATATTATATATATACATATAATATACATATATATACATATATATGTATATATATATATATATAGAGAGAGAGAGAGACAGAGACAGAGAGAGACAGAGAGAGAGAGAGAGGGAGATTTCCTTCCTTGTGTTTCTTTTCAGAAATGGTAATATGGTCAAAACTGAGTGTAGGGATGCCTTTTATCCCTAAACTTAATTCCTTCTATTGATTACAGAATATTCTTCTTCATGGGACTTAGATCAGTGATATAACTCTTCCAGTCACACTCTCATAAAACCACAGCACTTGTCAAAATGTGTTAGGACCAGAGATGATGGATGATTCAATGCATTCATCTAGTCCATGTTATCGGTAAATGTTTAGAGTATATCACTACTGAACAGTGTGTTCCGTGAAGAAAGGCACATTGAATAACAAGTGAATCTTTCTCATGTTCTCTCTCTCTCTCTCTCATTTATTTTTTAATTTCTATGTTTTGTCTAAGCTGTTCCAGCCCTTGCACATGCATGGCATATAGAAAGAATGTCTGATGGGTTATCATAGCATTTATATATGAAAACAAGCTGTTTATTTTATGCAATCTAAAACAGTTCTTTATACACAATTACAATGTACCATTTCAATACTCTCCCTATAAATATTTAAATATAGCTTTGTGGTAAATAGCAGGTAGAAAATGGGATTGCAGTTCACATTTTCCATTTTTTTACATGCAGATTTTTTAGCTGAGGGAAAAATTTTACAAATAAAATCAATTTATTTAAACACTTGGGTTAGTTCTTAAAACCAGAATAAAATAGGCTTTTTCCCCCCACAGAAGTGAAGTTGTCCAACACATAAAATATTCTGCCTGTGTGTGAGACTGTAATGATTTCTTTCTAATGAGATTTCTGAGTGTATGTTGAAACACTTCATCAATAAAGTCTCTGACACAGTTGGACCACGAATGTAGTGTCAGGGGTGGTTATATTGGTAATTTTAGTAAAATTTAGCATCCAAGTATAATTTCTATGGTTTTCAACATCGCACTATACAATCATACTATAAATTGCTCACTCTGATTCCTGCTTTCTTTTGGCTTCCTTTCTACTTTTTGCCTACTTACATCTTAGTGTGTGTGCAAGACACATATTAGAAGTGTTCATGTCTGATAGGGCACATGTCTTCATTTTGTTTGAAGTATAAAGCAAGGCTGGCCTCTGGATTTGGATTTTGAGCAGATGAATTGTCCTTAGCTTCCAGCAAAGACGTCCTGCGGCAGCACTGCTCAGAGCAAGGCTGCGCTGTCTGCATTACGCCTTTGCTTTTTATTGACTGTTTCATTATGCATGAGGACGTGTTCCACCTTTGTTAGCCAGTCTGCTTACTCTTGCTAAATACCACATTCTTAAAAGGTTTTTGGAATTGAAAACAACCTAACACTCTGTCGAGATTTGTGACTGTCATCCTTCTGGTTAGAATTGCTCATAGCTTGTGCAACAGTAGCAACGACGCATCCGTAAGAGCTGTCAGCCAGGACGGTCATTAAGCGCTGTCTGCAGTTGAGAGTCCTGTGCCAGATGGCACCTCAGGAACACTAGACAGAGCGTTTGAAGCTGCCAAGATTCGTACTGTGCCCTTTTAACTTAGGGCTGGTGGAAGAATAAAATAAAGCAAAGATACCTCTGAGGCAAGGCATCCTAAAACTCCTAGCAGGGCTTTCTAGCCCTAGGCCCTTTTGTTTCTATACAAAGACAAATCAGTCTTTATATTTAGAATTTTGTATTGCTTACTAATATGATATCATACACAACAGTACTTAGTTTTCTAAAATGTATTTATTATTATACTGTAATATACAAATGATGAATATTTTTTGTCACATGTAGAAAATCTTTCAACCGCCGGGCGTGGTGGCGCACGTTTGTAATCCCAGTACTTTGGGAGGCGGAGACCGGAGGATCCGGGTTCGTGGCCAGCCTCAGCTCTCTCTCTCTCTCTCTCTCCCTGTCTTTCTCTCTCTCTACTTAGTGAGGCCCTCCGCAACTTCATGAGACCCGGTTTCAAAATAAAAGTATAAAAAATAGGGCCGGGGGCGTAGCGCAGAGGTAGAACGCCCCTGGGTTCAATCCC
>PVJS01010531.1:27074-47905 GCA_004027185.1 Glis glis | reverse complement strand
AAGATGGAAAGATCTCCCATGCTCTTGGGTAGGCAGAATAAATATCATCAAAATGGCCATTCTTCCAAAAGTGCTCTACAGATTCAATGCAATTCCCATTAAATTACCAAAGTCATTCTTCACTGACATAGAAAAATCTGTCCTTATATTCATTTGGAACAACAAAAAACCCAGAATAGCCAAATTAGTTCTCAGCAACAAGAACCATGCAGGAGGCATCACAATACCTGACTTCAAACTATACTACAAAGACATAGTAATAAAAACAGCATGGTATTGGCACAAAAGCAGACACATAGACCTATGGAGCAGAATAGAAGACTCCAAAACAAACCCACACACCTACAGCCAATTGATTTTTGACAAAGGGGCTAAAAATACCCACTGGAAAAAGGATAGCCTCTTCAACAAATGGTGCTGGCAAAACTAGCTAACCATATGCAGAAAAATAGAAATAAACCCCACTTTCTCACCTTATACAAGAGTCAATTCAAGATGGATCAAAGACCTAGAAATCAGACCAGAGACCTTGCAGCTACTCGAAGAGTGCATAGGTCCAACACTTCAGCACATAGGCACAGGTAAAGACTTCCCCAACAAGATCCCAAGGGCACAGGAAACTAAAATGAGGATCAATACATGGGATTGCATTAAACTAAAGAGTTTTTGTGCAGCAAAGGAAACAATCAAGAACCTCAACAGAGAGCCGACAGAATGGCAGAAGATTTTTGCCAGCTACCCCTCTGATAGAGGACTTATATCTAGAATATACAGAGAACTTAAAAAAATCACCACTAAAAAAGCAAATAACCCAATCAAAAAATGGGCAAGTGAACTAAATAGACACTTCACAGAAGAAGAAATACAAATGGCCCATAAATATATGAAAAAATGTTCAATTTCATTAGCAATCAGAGAGATGCAAATCAAAACTACCCTGAGATTTCACCTAGCGCCAAATAGAATGGCAATCATTAAAAACACAAACAACAACAAATGCTGGCGAGGATGTGGAGAAGTAGGAACTCTACTACACTGTTGATGGGATTGAAAATTAGTGCAACCACTGTGGAAAAGAGTGTGGAGGATCCTCAGAAGAATGGGAATGAACCTACTGTATGACCCAGCAATACCACTTCTAGGCATCTACCCAAAAGGAATGAAACCAAACTACCAGACTAATGCATGTGTATCTATGTTTATAGCTGCACAATTCACAATTGCCAAACTTTGGAACCAGCCATGGGGTCCATCGACAGATGAATGGATCACAGAACTATGGGATATGTACACAATGGAATTTTACGCGGCCACAAAGAAGAACAAAATTACATCATTTGCAGGGAAATGGAGAGAACTGGAGAACATTATGCTAAGTGAAATTAGTAAGTCACTTAGAGTGAAAAGTCAGATGTCCCCCCTAATATGTGGAAGCTAGATAGAATGGGACTTAGAAGGGACTCCCGAAAAGAAGAAGAAAACTTTAGATGAACAAAGAAGGTGACCTAACTGAGGGAGTTGGGAGGGGGGGTGGAGGGAAACACACTATAGCACATGATGTATATACACAAACTTATAAGACTCAATCACTATGCGGAGCATGAAAGGGAGGGAAGGGGGAGGGAATAGGGTGGGATTTGAGGGAGGGCTAAATGAGCAATGTGTGCATGTATGATGCTGCTACCCTGGTGTGTATCAAAATGTATAATTACAATGCACCAATAAATGAATATATAAAAAAAACTTAAAGCAAAATTGCAAGTTAAATAGCAAACTACGAGCCTGACGTGGTGGTGCATGCTTGTAATCCCAGTCCTTGGAAGGCTGAGACCGGAGGATCCAGGTTCATGGCCAGCCTCAGCTACTTAGTGGGGCCCTCCACAATTTAGCGAGACCCTGTTTCAAAATAAAGAATAAAAAATAGGCCCGGGGGTGTAGCTCAGAGGTAAAATGCCCCTGGGTTCAATCCCCAGTACCGCAAAATAAATAAATAAATAAATAAATAAAGAAGTGGCAAACTACATAACTATTTGAAACAAATGTAACAGTGTCAATAGCCTTTCTGTTTCAGAGTTTACAAATTAATAAAAAAAATAAAGATTAACACTGCCTCAGAAAAAAATGGACTAAGGACATGAAAAGGTAGTTATTTAAAGTGGAAATATACATGGCTGGGAAATATATGTTAAATATTCAATCTAAGTCAGGCATGGTGAAACACACCTGTAATCCCAGTACTTGGGAGACAGAAACAGGAGGATGGAAGGTTCAAGGCCAGCCTCAGCAACTTAGCAAGACCCTCTGCAACTTAGTGAGATCCTGTTTCAAAATAAAAAATAAGCCGGGCGTGGTGGCGCACGCTTGTAATCCCAGTACTTTGGGAGGCGGAGACCGGAGGATCTGGGTACGTGGCCAGCCTCAGCTCGCTCTCTCTCTCTCTCTCTCTCTCTCTCTCTTCCTGTCTCTCTCTCTCTCTCTCTCTCTACTTAGTGAGGCCCTCCGCAACTTTATGAGACCCGGTTTCAAAATAAAAGTATAAAAAATAGGGCCGGGGGTATAGCGCGGAGGTAGAACACCCCTGGGTTCAATCCCCGGTACTGCAAAAAAAATAAAATAAGGCTGGGGGTGTAGCTCGGAGGTTCAATCCTGGGTTCAATCCCCAGTACCAAAATAAATAAATATTCAATTTAATTAGCTATGAAAAAGTAGAAGCTAAACTAAGATTCTTTTTGCCTAGTAAATTAGTGAAAGAATTTTTTAAAAGGTCTTTCATAGATGAGACTTTTAGTGGTCCAGACTTCCCAGGGGACAATTTGGCTACATGCATCCCAAGCCTTTAAAGTATACAGAGTCTAGCTGGGCGTGGTGGTGAATGCTTATAATCCCAGTACTTGGGAGGCTGAGACAGGAGGATCCGGGTTCGCGGCTAGCCTCAGCTACTTAGTGAGGCCCTCTGCAACTTAGTGAGACCCTGTTTCAAAAAATAAAGAATAAAAAATAGAGCTGGGGTATAGATTGGAGGTAGAATGCCCCTGGGTTCAATTCCCAGTACCGCAAAAAAAAAAAAGTATACCGTCTCCAACTCTGCAATATCACTCTCATGGATTTATACTAAGGAAATAGTTCAGGATGTGTTCAAACAATCATCCTCCAGATGGTAGACTGGCAGCCCTTATTACGATCTTGAAAATCAGAAATGAGCTGTGTGTTAAACAATAAATAAGAGTTGTGTGAAAATTGGTCCATCTATCAGATGAAATATTATTCAGCCATTAAAAATTATGTTGTAGATGCGTTGCTATGGAAAGATGTTTGTGATGTTAAGTGGAAGATACAGGTTGAAAGTAGCATGTTCAGTGTGAGCCAACTTTTGTTCAGAAAGCTGTGTGATGTGAAAGACCACAAGCCCCAGCCCTGAGGAGTACCAGAGGGTGTCTCTGGTAAGGAAACAGGGTAAGTTTTTCTTCTCTTAAGCTATCCAATTTTAACAAGTATTGCATACTGCTTTTGTAATAGGAAACAATTACTTTTCACTCTAAAGAGAGATGTAACGTGAAGTTGAGGTGGGCATCCCGCTTTCTGAGATGACACTCTAATGTGCAGAAAATGGGACAATTCTGTGCCCTGCAGAGCAAATGGAGGTGGCCTGGGGAGTGGCTCTTTCCGCTGCAATCCTGAAATAATATTCTCTATGTTGTATTCCCACCAGAAGAGCCACGATCCTGCCTACCAAATATGCTCTGCTCCTGAGGAAACTTGTTGACTTCAAGGAAAAGAGATTTGTGTTTCCCTTAATATCTTGAATGGAATTCAAAGACCCAAACTCACTCAGCACAGTAGCAGCAAATGGTATCAAACTTGAGCAGCTTAGTGGAACTCAATTTCCACTGACAGTAACAGATCACATTTATCTATCACTTATCACTTGCCAGGCTCTGTTCCAAGCATTTCATGTGTATTAGCTCATTTAACCTTCATCATGACCCTATGTGCTTGATACTGTTATTATCCCCATCTTAGAATAAGAAACTGAGGCACAGAGCGATTAGGTAACTTTGCCCAAGCTCATAAGGTTCAAAATTAAGCATTCTGGGATGTACAGTCTTTTTAGTCTCCTTAACAAGTCTATTCTTGTGGGTTCAAACAAACATCTTGCCACTGTCATTTAGGAGCACTTCCTGGGGACAGGATTGCTCTTCATGAAGGGCCACAGTGATCCTTAAAGAAATGACCCTACATCAGCTCCAATCTGCTTCTCCTGGTCCTGGATACATGAGGTCCTTTGGATCCCTGGTCTCCTGTCCTGTTCCCCAACCCACTGCTCCACAGGGTTACACCTGAGGAGCAAAATAGGGCTAGAGGACCATAGACCTTGGTGTGATGGGCCCTCACAGTATGTATCCTTGGGGAGGGGTCAGAATCTGCAGGTCAAGGCCCGGTTCCTCCCACCAGTTGCTACCTGCTGGGCACATCATGAGCCAGCACCTATTAGAAGTCCCCCAAGTCAGTGTTAAATGTTGGGTTTTGTCTGAACCTCCAGAACGTTAATTCATTTGGTGACAAATGGGGCGGGGAGCTTGGGAACAGTGTGCCTGCCCTGGTGCAGGGAATAAGAGGCTTCATTGTCCGCAGAGAATTTTTAAACAGTAATAGAATGAACTGAAAGTCTCTCACATCAACAATTCTCAACAAGGTCAGTGGCAAAGGCTTCAGACCTGGTAGATCCGGACCACTCCACTGACCGCCCCCCAACCTTAGTACATACACCACAGTTCTCATCCCTAGCTTTACTTTCATTCTCCCATTTTATCTGTGAGTCTGACCATCAGCACCCAATGCCCTCCCTTAAAGAGAATAACTCTTTATTTTGAGAGGAAGAGAAAGTGTCTTTAAAGCCTATGTCTGCCCACCTTTTTTTTTTTTTTTTTTTTTTGGCAGTACTGGAGATGGAATCCAAGGGCATTTTACCTCTGAGCTACACTCCCAGCCCTATTTTTTATTCTTTCTTTCTTTCTTTTTTTTTGAAGTACTGGGGGTTGAACCCAGGGGCATTCTACCTCCAAGCTACACCCCAGACCTATTTTTTGTTCTTTATTTTGAAACAGGGTCTCACTAAGTTGCAGAGGCCTCACTAAGTAGCTGAGGCTGGCCGCGAACCTGCGATCCTCCAGTCTTAGCCTCCCAAGTACTGAGATTACAAGCATGCACCACCACACTCGGCTGTCTGCCCACTTTTCTCCCCATAAAGATGTGGGGAAAGAGGACCGGGAAACCAGGCCCAGGACCCAACCCCAGCTCTTCCTGAGGGCGGACCCTGTCCCCAAACTTGGAGTCAGGATCATGCAGGGAAAGGGAGTGTCTCTGAGGCCCAGCTCTGATGCCCCAGCTTCTCTGAGACTTTCCCTGTGCCCCAAGGCTGAGTTAGTCACTTCCTCTTTGTGCTCCCACAGAATAGGGCACACACACCCTTTGTCAGAGCGCTGGCGCTGGCGTGGAGCACTCTGGGATCACCCCACTCTCCAGGGAGCTCCCTGAGGGCAGGAACTTACTTGTTTGTCTTTGTTCCTTGATTCTGACACAGTGACTGACTCCATCAGAAGAGACGCTTGGAAATGTTCAGTTGAACTGAAAATGGCATCATACCCTATCCTAGTCTTTCCCCATGAAACCCCATCTGCTACCAGCCCATGGGCAATGTGGTCCAGAGGGAGGCATCGTTCATACACTCGTTTATTACACACACACACACACACACACACACACACACACACTTGTTTATTCTTATGTAACCATCATTATGGTAAGTTGTGTGTCTTTTACTGTTACTGCTCTGAGTCATTTCATTTGCTAAAGATAAATTGCAAAGCTGAGAGAGAGGCACAGCAATTCAACACAAAATGGAGACGTTTCTAGAAAGAAACTGAGACATGACAGACAGGCAGTTGATGATATTAATTCCCTCAGTGGTGACTGTGGAGACTTGCAGAAGGAATGGAAACAGAAATGGAGCTTGGGTCACCCTCACCCAGGGGCAGACTCTGGTAAGAACTGTGGTGACCCTGTGATAAAGACTTTGCTGAGGCCTCCACATGAAGGGAATTGCTTACTAATAACGGGTGTGGATGAGCAGGGAGGAAAATGTGACAGGACTCGTTCAGTCTTGTCCAGGTCACACCCAGTTTAGTCAAGGACTTCTGAACCCTAAAAATGTTGAAGGAACACAGTGGAGGCCGTACTTGGGACAAGTGACAGGTAGTCAAGAGGGAGGCATAAGAATAGAAATATCCAGGTTAGGGATATAGCTCAGGGGTAGGAGGCTTGCTTAGCATGTACAAAGCTCTAGGTTCCATTCGCAGACACACACACACACACACACACACACACACACACACACACGTCACCTAGAAACATCAATCTGCTCCTGCAGTGAAATACTATGCAATCCTCTCTACCAGGAGCCCTCCTGTAAAAGGGCAATCTTGGAAAGGAGCGAGAGCCGTCCTGAAGAACACCTGACAGTTTTGCTGAAAGAATGGGCGGCTGACCAGAGCTACTTCCTTCCCTTTAAACGGAATGTGTACAATTGCTTCAGTGAGAGCCGTGTCAGCAGTAATCCCTGTGAAAAACTTTTTGCCAAAATGAAATTCAACCTCTATGGACATGTGTCGTGGCAGCATTTGAAAATGTATTTTCTAGACACCTGAAGAGAAATGTAAAATAAATAAATAAAAGCCAATTAACAATCATGTCTGGGGAGATGCTACTTGGAGAAAAGAGAACAGAATGTAGGGAAAGTCCTTGGACAGCATGAGGCTGATAGCTTCAGCAGCGTTTCCTGAGCCCCAGCTTTGACCTGCTCTGAGAACCTTCCGTGGCCTCTCAGGCAACATCAGCACAGGCAGGGTTTGCAAACCAACGGCTCAGGGGCCAAAACCAGCTCACAGCTGTGTTTCATTTGGCTTGAGCAGCGAGTTCTTTTTTTTTTTCTTTGCGGTACTGGGGATTGAACCCAGGGGCATTCTACCTCTGAGCTACACCCCCAGCCCTATTTTTTGTTCTTTATTTTGAAACAGGGTCTCACTAAGTTGCAGAGGGCCTCACTAAGTAGCTGAGGCTGGCCGCGAACCTGCAATCCTCCTGTCTCGGCCTCCCAAGTACTGGGATTACAAGCGTGCGCCACCATGCCCGGCTGGATATCTTTAAATAGGACCCAGGCTTTCCAATTTGCCACAGTCTTCATTACCCCTGATTGTCATACACCAACTCAGCCAGGAGCTGCCAAGCCTCTGTGGGCAGCTCTGTCTGGAACCCCCTAGGACTCATCCAAGGGGCTTTAGATAATACCCATACCTGAGTCACACCCCTGAGACTTTGACTTAATTCACCTAGGGAGCAGCCTGGGCATTAAAATCATCACCCCAGGTGAGCAAAACGTGAGAACCACAGCTCTTAAGAAAGCAAGCTGGCAGCGGTCTAAGGGGGGCCAAGGCGCGATCGGCCCGGCACTGCTTCCTCCAGATCAGCTGCTTCCCTTTACCCCTCTCTGGACTACCTGGCCAAGACCCTCACCTTCCACCTTGTCTGATATGCTCCAGGCCCATCTCCCCAAACCAGTCCTGATGATTTTGGAAACCATGATGTCTTTCTAAATGGGTCAGGGCCGTTTTTCTAGAGCTCTTAATAGTTGACAAGTGATTTGGCCATGGGCACAATCAACCTGGATTAGGCAAGGGACACTTTATTTGATTCTTCATCTTGGATTTATAACATCACAAAAAAGGTATTACTTTCCCACTTTAAAGATGGGAAAATGGTAACAACACCTAGTCATAGGGCCAAATAAACCCCATTGCACATTCAGTAACTAGGACTACCATTGAATTTATTTCACTAGACATTCAGTACCTGTTAGGCAGTTGGAAGAGGGCTAGAGTCTAGAGCAGTCCTGACAACTGTCTGCAGTCAGTTTCTACTCAGATTGGTCAGTGCCTTCACCACATTGGTTGGTAAGTATTTTAATTTAGAGTCAAGGGACTTGTATCAGGCATCAGGCACTTTCTCATATTACCCCTATTAACAAAGGTGCTTAGAATATGGTCCCCATGCTTGAGGGCCCAAGCCTGGGCCGGGGGATAGACACTGAAATAACTTACAATAGGGTGTGATGCAGGAGAGTAGGAGATGGAAACTGAGTGTTGTGAGAACACAGAGGGGGGAAGCATCTGTCTCCACTCCCACAACATCAAGGAAGGCTCTAGAGAGCAAGAGATATTTAGACCCGCCTGTGGAAGGATAAGGAAGAGTGTCCCAGGCAGAGAAGAGGTAGGTGGGTGGGAGTACTCGCCGCCGAAGCAAGGCATGGAGGTGCAGCACAGGGCAGCGTGTGTTTGGGGAACTTGGCTTCAAGTCAGGAAAAGAACTACAGATTCCCTTGGAGATTAGTTTATCCTGCTTATCTATAAACCTAAGGGCGGAGAATGGCCTTAACTATTTTTTCAGGATTTGGACCATTGGGTCAGTGGTAGATGAGTTTCCCAGCTACAAAGACAGAACCCGCTATGGCGACAACATCCCTCCTGTTTCCCAGCACCTTTCTCTTTTCAAATCACATTCCAGAAATCTGAAGGTGACCCTTATCTTTAGCAGAAAGTAACCTTTCTCCTCTCTCACTATATAGCCATGGACACTATATAACCATCCCCAGTACCGCAAAATAAATAAATAAGTAAATAAATAAATAAATTGTCTTGGGACAATTATAAGTCATTCCACTACTTAATATAGACACAACTGTGTCTGTAACGCCTCCTTCCCATGTCTTTATTTATTTTTTATTTATTTATTTTGTGTATGTGTGTGGTACTGGGGATTGAACCTATGGGCATTCTACCACCGAGCTACACCCCCAGCCCTATTTTTATTCTTTATTTTGAAACAGGGTCTCACTAAGTTGCAGAGGGCCTCACTAAGTAGCTGAGGCTGGCCGCGAACCTGGATCCTCCTGTCTCAGCCTCCCAAGTACTGAGATCGCAAGCGTGCGCCACCATGCCCAGCTCTTCCCCTGTCTTTAAATTCATGCTTGGAAAGACTTCCTTGCTGTCTTGCCAAATTGGCTTTGTCGGCAAGGAACTTCAGGTGAACTCCAGGAACTGTGGTGACCTCTAGGATCTGAGGGCAGCCAATAGCCATCATCCAGTAGAGAGCCAGGACCCTCATTTTCATAGCCACAAGGAAATGAAACCTGCCCACAATCAGTGTAAGCCTGAGAGTGGATTCTTCAGTCAACCCTCCAGGTAAGAATGTGGTCCTGCGCCATCTAGACTGCAGGCTCTCGAGAGCTGAGCAGAGGATACAGCTAATCCTGATCCCTAGAAACTACTGACCAGGAGGAAAGGCCATGCGGAGAGGAAGAGACCCTGAGAGTCCAGGAGGAATAACTACAGAGCCCAGCCGCAAGTGACAACTGATACTCCAGGCACAGGACCCTCGGCAAGTCACTCCAGCTACCCCCCAGCCCTTTGAGCCATCCTTGCTGAAGCACTGGATATGCAAGAGGCCATTTTGGACTTTCCAGTTCCAGCAGAGAGGAGCCATCTCTCCTGTGTTCTGGCCAATGGCATCGTGAGAGACAATAAAAATGGCTGTTGATGAAAGCTAAAAAACAGAGTAAATTCCATACTCTGTCCCTTACTCTGGACGTCTTTTTAAATGTTATTAAATGTAGAAATTATGAAGCCGGGCATGGTGGCGCACGCTTGTAATCCCAGCACTTGGGAGGCGGAGACCGGAGGATCTGGGTTCACGGCCAGCCTCAGCTACTTAGTGAGGCCCTCCACAACTTTGTGAGACCCGGTTTCAAAATAAAGTATAAAAAATAGGGCCAGGGGTATAGCTCGGAGGTAGAACCCCTCTGGGTTCAATCCCTGGTACCACAAAAAAAAAAGAAATTATGGATTTTTAAAATTCAAACTAGCTAGGTGTGGTGGCACACGTTTGTAATTCCAGTACTTGGGAGGCTGAGACAGGAGGACCGCAGGTTCGTGGCCACTCTCAGCTACTTAGTGAGGCCCTCCACAACTTAGTGAGACCCTATTTCAAAATAAAGAATAAAAAATAGGACTGGGGGTATAGCTCAGAGGTAGAATGCCCCCGAGTTCAATCCCCCGTACCAAAAAAAAAAAAAGATTTAAAAAAATAAAAATAAAAAATAAAATTCAAACTTCGTGAGTTATCTAAAGGCTTTCATTTGATCTAATTATGGTTACACCTTCCAAAGTGAACACATCATCAGAAACAGCATTGTCCAAGGTCAGCCAAAATGTCTGTGCATGAGCCTGCCCTCCCTCTTCCACGTGCATGTGTCTCAGCCAGAGGCAATGTTCATGACTTTGATATTCTTCAATATTTTCAAGCGGGAAGGCCCGTACAAGATTAATTACAAACTTGAGGCCTCGGATAGCTCAGACCCTCATTATCATTAATGAACCTCTTCTTCTGTACTAAGAAGGGAAGAGACCTCTAATTGGGTTTATTTCTTAGCGTAGGTAAATAAGTAGCCCTCAGAAAGTTTACTTTGCCAACCTATTATGTGAAGTAAACCTGCTCATCTATGCAAACTGGAGGATCCACTGAGAATAAATAAATTTTGTGACATTAGCTGGTGCAGGGGGTGGGAAGCCACAATGAAAATCCACTGCATCACAACATACCCATGGTTCATTAATCTGTAAGTAGAACTTGGCCTTAATTATTCATGATAATAGCCCTTAATATACTAGTTCGCTACAGCATATTTTGTATCAGTAATGGAGGTCTCCATCCTTTAAGAACTTATTACAACTCTCCACGGTTAATCTTCCCTGGGAGGTGGGGAAAGAGTCTGACCCAGGTTTTCATGGGAATGCCAGGTTTGCAGCATAATAATCAAGCTTTACTGTGCTGAAGAGACTTTCATCCTAAGGATCTCAAAGCACTTTACGAGCCTTCATTAGTGCCAGAAATACCCGGGAGGCACCAGGGTTTTACTATCTTTGTTTTATAGGTGAAGAAACAAGACAGGGGCTGGTGAAGTGACTTGCCCAAGGTGACATAACCAATCAGCGGGACATCTTGGAGGGCACAGGCAGACTTAGGAGGGTTTTTCTTCAGCTTCACAAGACATCTTCTGTGTGTCTTTGGGGCCAGAGAGCCATGGCCATGACTTTCAATGTTCAGGTGGCCTTCATCCACTTCTGGCAGTCAATGCACATAAGAGGCCTCAGTGTCCACCGAAGGGAGGAATCAAAATAACCCGGCTTCCCGTTCAAAAAACTTCCCATTGGTTGTTCACAGTTTCCATCTCGCTTTGTAAAGCTTGTGAAATTTTCTCCCAAAGTATTCTAGATAAGCCACTGTTATCACTGTAACATTTCCACTAAAAAGAATTCAGTGTTTGGGTTGGAGATATCATGGCCAACAATCTGAGTAAGCCTGGGAGTGGATTACTGACCACAGCCCTTTGATAAGGGCTGGTCGTCTGCTGGAACTGTAATCCCAGTACTTGGGAGGCTGAGACAGGAGGATTGCAAGTTCGAGGCTAGCCTCAGGAACTCAGTAAGACCCTTAGCAAATTAGTGAGACCCTGGTTCAAAATAAAAAGTAGGAAATAGGACTGGGGCTGTAGCTCGGAGGTAGGATGTCCCTGGGTTCAGTCCCCAGTATGAAAAGAAAGGAAGAGGAGAAGGAGGAAGAAGAGGAGGACGAGGAGGAGGAAGAGGAGAAAAGAAGAAGGAGAAGAATTACTGAGTGTTTGGATGGTTTTGTTCTTATGAAATGAGATTTCCATCTCCCATATTATTATAGCACTTTTTCCACATTATTACAGGATTTTTTTATAAAAAGACCTTTGCTTAAGTCAGATTCTGCTATCGTGTTGGAAAACTCTAGAAAATTAAGTGGTAGTTTTCTCCCTATAAATGTGACTATTCTTTCTAAACCTTCAAGCTTCAAGAAAACTGAAAAGGAGCTTTTTATTAAAAAAAATTTTTATTGCTAGTGACAGCTATAGTATGGGTCCTACTTTGAGATGGGGGAGGGGATCTTTTTTGTTTGTTTTGCTTTAAACGTGTGTTTTTGATCCCAGCTCAGATTTACATTTAAAACACTTTAAAAGTGTATGCACTCCCAGTTGTGTGGAATGCCAGGAAACGAGTTCATTGGGGAGGAATGAGCTTTCAGCTCTGTCCTGTGTGACAGATTCCAGAGCGTCTCTACCTTAAGGCAGGCGGGTCACCGGGCCGCTTCACTGACCCCCCCCTAACCTGTACCAGGCTGCCGGCAAGCACTCCTGTCAGCTCTGTTTACTCTGGCAAGACTGATGGCATCCAGGTGGACTTCCCAACACCTCCCCCCCCCCCCCGCCTCACGGCTCTCCGCCCCCACTTCTCTGCAGCCCACGACCAATGCATTTGTAAAGGAACAGTCCCGCAGTTCCAGTCTGTGGGAGCGGCTTTTCTCCTGGGTTAGACCACTCTCTTTGCTTCTCATCAGCACAGGGCCTCCCCCTGGTCCCCTCCCACCCACAGCGCATCCCCTCTGAGTCCTCCCAGCTCTAAGCTTTAGGAAAATGTGGCTTGGAGCCTACCCCTGCCTCTCCTGGACAGAGCTTGCCGGGGAGGGCTGTGCTGTTAGGCAGATAATCCTGTTAAGCATCTGGAGGGCCTGGACAGGAGATGTTCAGCTCAAGAATGTCAGAAGTAGACAGGATGGTGCTGGAGGTGGGCTGGAGGCAGTGTGCACAGTAAACATGCTGCCCATGTGGACATGGGCCTGGTGTCCTCTAGCTCCCGTTGGCCAGAGATAAGCTTCTGATCACAGGGGGTAACTATTAGTGGCTGACTGCTGTGTGGAGCATCGTTAGTCCCTTGGTTGGGCCACTTAGGACCAGGGATTCAGACATGAGTGGGACACAGTCCCCAGGAACACGTGTGGTGGGGAGGGATGAAAGTAACAGGCAGGACAGCAAACGTGAGATAATGCATTGCAGAATCCAGAAAGAGAATGATCCCTGAGGAGTGGGAGATGGTGCCTGAAGGAATAAAAGGGGCTGTGGCCTGAGAGGAAAGGGAGGGTGCCCCCTGACAGGAGAAATCACATAGGCAGAGGTGCTGAGGCAGGAGTGGGAACAATTAAAGAGGGATATGGTGGGGCAAGAGTTCACACGGGGGAGGAACAGAACGGAAGAGTAACTCTGCAGAGCAGGGTGGGGCCAAATGGAGAGGGCCTTGAGTGCCAAGCAGAGGGGTTATTCAGCAGGCAAAAAAAAAAAAAAGTTCTAGAAGGATTAGCCAGGAAGGTGGGAGGGTGACATGATCCAGGTGGTGTTCTGAAAAAATTTAATCTGGCATCAGTATGTAGGTAGAGACTGAAAGCAGGAAGCTGTTTGAGCACAGTAACCCATAGGCCTTTGATAAGGGCCTGGCAAAGGCTGCCCGACCTGCACACAGACCCCTGCCACCTGGGGCCTCTACAGCCCCTCCCTGGACACCTTCTGCCATTCTGTTCACTAGTCCATTCCCTGACTCCTCAGAGGAAGCCTCCCCGCCCGGTCCTCTGCTCCATGTGCTCCCAGAAGCCCACTTGCTTTGTCGTGATACTTTATCGTGTTGTTCTACATTTTTAAATTGCAGTTCAAATTTTAAAACATAATTTAATCATAAAATTCACCACCTTAACCATTTCTAACAGTTCAGTAGTGTTCAGTATATTCACATCGTTGTACAACCAATCTCCAGAACTCTACCATCTACACCCATCTATGCCCATTAAACCACAGTCCCTCAATCCCCCTCTCCCAGCCTCTGAAACTACTATTCTCTCTCCTGATGAATCTGACTAGTCTAGGCAATCATATAGTATTTGTCCTTTTTTTGTGAATGACTTACTTCACTTAGTATAATGTCTCAAGGTTTATCCATATATAGCAGGTGATGGGATTTCCTTCCCTTTTTAAGACTGAGTAATATTCCATTGTATGCATACACCACATTTCATCCATTCATCCATTGGTAGATATTTGCAGCCTTTTTAAAAGATAAAATGGACTGTGATAGAAGAAGGTAGAATATAACAGAACAGAATAAAAATATCAGAGAGCATTCTTGTAACAGAGACGAGTATTGAGTCACTTGTCAGAACCCTAATAAGATTATCAAAATAGGAATCAGCATTTAGGGACATGAACCAAATCCCTTCTCTATCCTGCATGTAGTGCAACCATCATGGCAGACACCAATGAATTTATATGTCTGACTCTTCTCAGCTCAAACCACCAAAACAGAAAACAAAAGCAAACTGTGGAGGGATGAAGTGCTGTTTCCCCTGGCCACATTTACCCAGGCATTCTTCATTCTGTGAGATCATCTATCTCAGAATACACACAGGCTGGTTGGGTAGGACCAGTTCTCCTGGATACATGGCCCGAGAGCCTCTCAAGAACCCTCTGGTGCTGAGCTCATTGCCTCTGGAGTGTGGATTCAGCTCCTAACATGAGCCTACGGCTCTTTCTTTCACAATGCCCTCAGATCTGTGCTCCTAATACCTCATATTAAGTCCCAGACAAGAGTCCTTCCTCCAGAGTGGACAATAGGGATCAAAGACAGCTTGTTGAAAGTTTTTGCCTTGTAGCTACAGGTAAATAATGTTGGGGAGGACACACACACACACACACACACACACACACACACACAGCCTGGGGCCAAGCAGGCAAAGAGGAGAGGTTGCAACTCCACCTTGGTGACTGTGGGAGGGAGAAGAGTGCCTGAGTGACCATCATTTCAGACCCTTCCTTTGGTCACTGGCAGGGACATCCCCCTCCCCCTCCTCCCATGCTGCCACTTTGTTCTGGCAATCACACAGATGTTTATGGACCCTGTTGGAGTAACACAAGTGTTCACTGACATCCAGAGCCACCTGGGTGCAGAGGGGGACTCTGCTGACCAATCAGTGCATTTGGTTGGCCCCAGGCCCCAGTGTTATATGGGGCCAGGAGCAAAGTCATCAATAAACACCGCTGCCTGAGAGACCCAGCCAAATCTGTATAAACAAGAATAGCTGTGTGTTGGAAATAACTTACACTGGTAGTTGGTATAGTGGTCACATCCCTTGACAGTTATCCACAGATTCATAGGCATTTAAGTTTAGAGTGAAGCAGTGGTTGGAAGAATAAAGTGTAATATGATTGTGCTAATTTTTAATATAGGTAATGAAATAGAAATTCAGAATTAAAGAATCATATCTAATGCTTGTTGTGAGTGAAATTTTAAATTGTTGTTGGAGATCAGAACACCTTATTCAAAGGCAGAGACACTGAAAACATGAAATTGATACTGAATTTCTTTTTTTTGCGGAACTGGGGATTGAACCCAGGGGCATTCTACCTCTGAGCTACACCCCCGGCCCTATTTTTTATACTTTATTTTGAAACCGGGTCTTACGAAGTTGCGGAGGGCCTCACTAAGTAGCTGAGCTGGCCGCAAACCCGGATCCTCCGGTCTCCGCCTCCCAAGTACTGGGATTACAAGCATGCGCCACCATGCCCGGCGCTTGATACTGAATTTCTAATATCAAATATACATTTAGAAGCAGGACTTATAGTCAAAATTGAGTTAAATTCATACTCTGATCCCCTTTCCAACTCTATTTAAATACAAGACAATGATCATTATCATGTTACATAGAATGTATAAAAGGAACACTAATAATGTAGTCATGCTCAAAAAAGAAAATAAGCACATCCATGAACTATAGAAATTTATCCAAAATACAAGGGTAGAAGTGATGAGCAGAGTTGGCGGATTCAAAAGTATCCCATGAGAGATGGGTACCCAAGGCTAGGATCACTGCAGAGCAGCACAGACCCGAACACTGAGCAATGAGGTGGCTTCACTCAGGATGCAAAGTTGTGGAGGGCCTCACTAAGTAGCTGAGGTTGGCCACGAACCCGGATCCTCCAGTCTCCTCCTCCCAACTACTGGGATTACAAGCATGTGCCACCACGCCCGGCAAACCAGACAATTTCTAATGGAATATCATCAAGGCGCTAAAGACAACAACCATCACTTTGGAATTCTTTGCACACTCAAACTCTCATGTGTGAGAGCTAAATAAAGGCCTTTTCAGATTTATAATGTCTAAGGGCATTTGCAGTTCATAGATCCTCACTGAAAAGACTACCAAAGGATTTACTTCAATAAGAAGAAAAATGAACCCAGAGGGATGGGATGGGATGGGAGGAAAGACAATAGGCCCAAAATAGAGGAAAATATGTTAGTAGATTAAATATTGACTGGAAATTTGGGCCAGAAGTTACCTGAAGAAGCATAAGATAAAGAGGAAATGTTGAAACATGAGCCAAAATAAAGAAATAATTCACCAGCATTAATAAGAAAGAACTTGGTCTGCTCTAGATTCTCTTTCCTCAGCCATTCAGCAGAGGAGAGATGAGTGACCTGCATCTATTGATTGATTTATACCCCAGTCTTATTCCAAGAAAGAGGTGGGTTAGCTAACTGCAGCTATTCCTAGGCTGTCCTTCATTTCCAGACCCAGGAGCTTCCTCAGGGAGCCGTTGGCAGCTTGTGATGGAGCCTTTGGCACTAGTCCCAGAGAGAGCTCTCCATGCTCACATGATTCATGGGATGTGGGTTTTTAAGCAATCCAGTCCCTCGGGTCTTCCACAAACACAGTAAAGACTTTTAGAAAAAATAAAACTCAAAGGAAGAAGGAACATGGGACCTCTGAAAAAACTGCAGCAATAAAGAGTATGTAAGACTTTTCTGAAGGAAAATCCTCCCAACGTAGGTGAGGATACGCCTGTTTCATATTTCCAATGAGATAAGGGAATTCATCACATCAATCCAAGGAGGAGGTCATCATAGAAGGAGAACGCAACATCACTCCCAGAAGAGCTGAATTGGGCCTTCATTAAAAGCAGAATGAAAACTACAGAAAATCTATTCATCCAAATAAATGATGGTGTCAAGAATGATATACCAAATATAAAATAAGTCAATAAAATATTTGAAGAGAAGAAAAAGAAGGCAATGGATATGAAGAACAGGACACTGACCTGAGAGCCAACCTGTGAATAAAATATGCATGATAAAGCGGGAACCAGCCAGGTGTGGTGGCACATGTTTGTAATCCCAGTACTTGGGAGGCTGAGACAGGAGGATTGTAGGTTCGCAGTCAGCCTCAGCTACTTAATGAGGCCCTGTTTCAAAATAAAGAATAAAAAATAGGACTGGGGGTATAGCTCGAAGGTAGAATGTCCCTGGGTTCAATCCCCAGTACTGCAAAATATAAAAAATAAAATAAAATAAAAATAAAGAGGGAACAAATGGTTAAGATTTGATTATAAAGCTCCCAATATTTGAGGGGGAAAAATCTGGTACTGGATATCAAGAGGACTGACTTTATCCCAGATAAGATCAATTAAAAGGAAACTATTAATACAAATCCTGGTGTATCTTAAGCCTCATGAGAAAAATAAAACTTTGATCTGTTTACTGGCTGGGGAAAAGGGAAAAGGTCATATTCAAATGAGTTGAAATCAGGCTTGCTTCATATAATTCTTCTGAAACTATCAAGGTTAAAAGAGAAAGAAGTATTTTCAGATCACTAAGGTGTAAATGTGACACCCAAGGATTTCATTCCTAGCCACAGGTTGTTCATATAGAAGGGCAATATTCTAAGATTTGCAGAGACTGAAAACACTAATAAGCTCAATGTTGTTTATACGGAGGGTCTTCAAAGAGTGTTCAAATCATGGTGGTCAGAATTAATGAAAGAACTATCAGAAACTTATGATTGAAAAGAAGTCAGGCTGGGCATGGTGGCACACGCTGGTAATCTCAGTACTTGGGAGGCTGAGACAGGAGGATCCGGGTTCACGGCCAGCCTCAGCTACTTAGTGAGACCCTCCGCAATTTAGTGAGACCCTGTCTCAAAATAAAAGAATTAAAAATAGGGCTGGGAGTGTAGCCTGGAGGTAGGATGCCCCTGGGTTCAATCCCCGGTACCGCCAAAAAAAGAAAGAAAGAAAGAAAGAAAAGAAGTAGTGATTGTCATTAAAAGTAAGTTATGGAGATAAATGTAAAAATCTACTTGTAAAAATCCAAGTAACCAAGAAATAGTGTATTGATGTCTGAGTAGTTAATACAGATATTGGAACACAAGGAAAAAATGAGTTTAGAAGGATTGTGTGCATGTATGTCCCTATCACTCTGAACTACATAATGATGTGAGATCACAATGCACCAATAAAAGTATTTAGGAAGTAAAGAAAGAAAGAAAGAGAGAGAGGGGGAGGGAGGGAGGGAGGGAGGGAAGGAAGGAAGGAAGGAAGGAAGGAAGGAAGGAAGGAAGAAGGAATTTTATATTGTGGTAGGCAGCATCTATGATGGCTCCCCATGACCCCTTCCTCCTGGAGGCCCGGCTTCCCCATGCAGTGTGGGCTGGAACCTCAGGAGCTTCTAACATATAAAATACAGCAAAGTGATGGGAGGTCACTTCCCAAGATTAGGTTACAAAAAGATCCCTGTCTTGATCACCACCTCACTACCTCTTGGAGCATGAATGCTCTCTCTCTTTCTCTCTCCCTTCCTTCCTCTCCCCCTCTCTCCCTCTCCCCGTCTCAGTCTCTGTCTTGTCTCTTTCTGTGGATAGACCTATGTGGCAAGAAACTGGTATCTCTGGCCATCTCTTATCTGGGATAAGTCAGCCAGGACCTGATGCATGCCAAGGCCATGTGAGTGAGCTTGGAAGTGGATCTCCCAAAGCTGCCCTCAGCCGCATGAACGAACCCTCCACCAGTGGAGCACTTGCTCCAGCCAGCGCCTGACTGCAGACTTATTAGAGGCCCTGAGACTGAGCACACGGCTAAGCCAGGTCTGAGAGACAGTGTTTGTTGTTTCAAACTACTGGATTCTAGGATAACTTGTCAGATGGCAATATCTAACATACCTATTAACTGATTATATTTTAAATTTTAGAAGAATGGGGGGAAAAGAAGGAACCCCTAAAAGGTGCCATATCTCTTTTTCCTTTGAAAGTGAATCAAAAGATACAGCTTTGATGAAGAACAGAAAAAAAAGGAAGATATTTTAAGAAAATTATTACTATGGTCAACAATATGGTGACTGACTTCCAAACAGCTAAAAGTAAACAGAATATACTTCATATGTCAGCAGAAAAGTAGAAAATACACCAAGAAAGTGTGTAATAAAATCTCCGAGGTCAGAGCAAGTACAGCAATTAGACCAGGTACCACGGTAGAGAACGAGGAATCCCAGGTTTGTTTCAAAAAAGAGAATCTAACAATTTTTACTTATTTGGTGAACAAACATCTGTTGAGGGTTATCTGGGATAACTGTGGTGAACAAGCCTAATTCAGTCCCTGGAGAATAAAAGCAAGCAATTATATATGGCTTGGGGTATGAAGTGTAGTAAGAAGGAAGCACAGGACAAAAGAAGTTGATCTTTGTAACTTTTCCTACCTCAGTATTTTTGGCCCCTGTGTTTTAGACTATGCACACATCAGCACCCCCTCCAAGATTCCCAATCTCTAGCCCTAAAACACACACACACACACACACACACGCACGCACGCACGCGCGCACGCACAGACTATAATGAAATTTTTAAATTCACTGTCACTAAATTGTAACAGATTAAATAGAGTATGCACCAAAAGAGAATTAGAAACTTCAAACAATATAACTTTTTTTTTTTTACGGTACCAGTTCCGGGGATTGAACCCAGGGGCGTTCTACCTCCACGCTACACCCCCGGCCCTATTTTTTATCCTTTATTTTGAAACCGGGTCTCACAAGGTTGCAGAGGGCCTCACTAAGTAGAGAGAGAGAGAGAGACAGGAAGAGAGAGAGAGAGAGAGAGCTGAGGCTGGCCGCGAACCCAAATCCTCCGGTCTCCGCTTCCCAAAGTACTGGGATTACAAGCGTGCGCCACCACGCCCGGCCAAACAATATAACTTTAAGGCACAATGAATAGATTATACTTTATGAACAGGAACACAATTATTTTTATGTAAGACTCAATAAATTCAAACAAGTAGAAATTATGTTGATCATAATCTGTGATCATGGTGTAATAAGATGTGAAATCATAAAGTTTAGGACAAAAAAGGATGTTAATAAATTGAAAGCTTTGTATGATATCTGGCTCAAAAAATATTAATAATACAATAAGAGATAATTTAGAAAAATAATTATGAAGACATTACATAAGCAAATATAGGAAATGTGGCCAAAGATATTCTTAGAGTTGAATTTATAAATTGGTTTTTTTGAAAATAACTTAGTGTTCCATTTAAACTTTTATAAATAGAACAAAAAAGAAATCCTTGGGAAAATAATAAAGATGAAAGAAGCTGACTTATTTAAAGAACAAAAAAGCTGGGCATGGTTCAATCCCCTGAACCCAGGGGCGTTCTACCTCCACGCTACACCCCCGGCCCTATTTTTTTATGCTTTATTTTGAAACCGGGTCTCACGAAGTTGCAGAGGGCCTCACTAGATAGATAGAGAGAGGAGAGAGAGAGAGTGAGCGCATGAGCGCGCGCTGAGGCTGGCCGTGAACCCGGATCCTCCGGTCTCCACCTCCCAAAGTACTGGGATTACAAGCATGCGCCACCACGCCCGGCCACAAAAATTTTTTTTTTTTTTGCAGTACCAGGAATTGAACCCAGGGGCATTCTACCTCCAAGCTACACCCCTGGCCCTATTTTTTTTATACTTTATTTTGAAACCGGGTCTCATGAAGTTGCGGAGGGC
>PVJS01010531.1:0-26974 GCA_004027185.1 Glis glis | reverse complement strand
CTGAGGCTGGCCGTGAACCCAGATCCTCCGGTCTCCGCCTCCCAAGTACTAGGATTACAAAGTGTGTGCCACCATGCCTGGCTATGTTATTAGATTTAAAAGTAACAAGGAGATGAACATTTCTCCCTAAAAATAAAATAATTGAAAGTATGAGATAATCTATCCCCACCATCAGGGATCAGGAATATAGGTAAATACTGCCAAATCTTAGAGGAACAGGTCATTTCCATGTTAGAAAATTTTTGTCAGAATACTGGGAAAAGCGAGTAGCTACCAATTTATTTTATAAATTAAACATGTCGGACTCCAAATTTCTTTGACTCACATACACACAACTAGAGGCCAATTTCCCTTAAAAATATAGCTATGAAAACCTCAAACGGGGACTGGGAGTGTAGCTCAGTGGTAGAGCACTTACCTAACATGTTCAAAGCCCTGAGTTCCATCCCTAGCTCCAGTAAATAAATAGACAAATAAAAATGCAGGGAGGAAAAACAGAAAGAAAACCTCCAGTGGGATGGAATTCCATAGGAGATTAGAAGAATCTACAATCCAGTCCCTCAACAATCACTTACTGAACACCTAGACACTGAGTATTGTGTGAAACCCTGGGAGATAATAAACTAGTAAGACACGGTCCTCGCCCTCAAGAGGCTCAGAGTCTGATGGATGGAGATGGAACACATCAAAGAACAATTAAAATGTGTTAAGCAAGGGAAATCTATTCTCAGAGCACGGCCATGAGAAAAGGATGTCTAGCCCATCATGGGAAGGGGAAATGGAGCCATCAGAAAGATATCTTGGAGGACAGAGGGCTTGAAGAAGGAGGGGAGAGGAGTGGTGTGCAGCACTGAGGAGACTCCAAGTAGAGGAGACAGGAGTGGGGACATGGGGACAGCAAAATAGTTTGCTGCTGGCAGAAAACTAATCTACACTCACTGGTTTGTCAGTCAAGGAGAACGCCTGTTTCTCATATGGTGTTCATAGGGTCTAAACCCACTTCTAGCATCTGGATTTAGGGATCAGCAGCAGCATATAGCTGTGGTTGAAATCATACAGCAAAAGAGATCACCCAGTCAGAGTTAAAGTATTAAAAAAAAAGGAGCTGGCTGAGGACAGACCCTGAGGACATGGAAAGATGGAGGAAGAGGAGGCCACTACAGGAATGGAAAGTGTCTGGTGAGAGAGGGCTGAGGAGAACCTGGAGCTGGAGGAGTCCAACTCTGCCACTGTCCTGCTTCTCTGTTAACACTCATTGTGTGTGTGGAAGCTGAGGCTGGCTATAGGACTTATCCAGGTTTAGAATTTGGTCAGTGGGTGCTGCAGAAGGAGAGTGGTGCCAGGAATGAACTACTGATTACACACACAATGATAGAAACAGGGTCCTGAATCCATAGGTAAGAAGGAGAGACCAAGTGAGGGCAGATAGAGGAAGCAGAGGGGTAAGGAAAGTGGAGGTCTCTACAAGTTCTAAATACAATGCAGTGCTAAGAAGGATTGGGAAAGAGAAAAGAAGTTGGAAGACCAAGGAAACTGAAGAACCGTAGGGCTAGATGTTGGATGAGCCACTCACATGAACATTAAAATCCAGGAATTCAGGAAGGTTGAGGTGGGGTGGAAAGTTCTAAGCCAGTTCCCAATGCCAGTGTGATATGGAAGTGACCAGGAAGGGACAGTACTGCTGAGGAGCTGCTCCTGAGTACAGGGCCTGTTGTCTTCAGGCACCTGTGCAGCGCGCACAGAAGATACACAATGTGCATTTGCAGAATAAACAAAAGACACTAATCCATCTCCCTCACTTTACAGATGAGAAAACTAAGTTCTCAAAAAGATACGTCTTGCCCAAAGTCACAAAGCTAGTGTACGGCGAGCCCAAACTTCCTACCTCCTTACAAAACCACAATGAATGGGATTTCCTTGTCAACTTTCCCAGAGGCAGCTCAGTATTTTATTATCTCACAACTCTTTAAATGGCATTTGTCATTCCTTGGATGATGATCTGGATAAAATACCCTAAAGTTGAATGAATAAAGGGAGTGTTTAAAATCTTCCTTGAGGCCTACTGGGATTTACTCACTTATCAGAAATACATCACATGTATTTTCCAGGCACATTCAAGGAAATTGGTCCTGTAACTGTATCCTAGCCAGATTGCCAGCATTCCATTGTTCCCTCCTTGCCTGCTGCTGTGGTCTCATCTTCTTTGTTAAGACTCAAAAAACCAGGAACACACACACACACACACACACACACACACACACACAAGACCTATCTACCTAGAGTCACTATGGATTCTTCCATAAACTCTGTAGGATTAAAGAAATTAATTAGCTTTCAGCTGAATAGGTCTGAGGCTGTTAAGAGTCTTACTGACTAACATCCTTAAAGAAAAATGAAAGCATTTCCCCCAAAGGCTATTGTAGGTTATGGAATTCAACTTAAGAAGGAGGGTGGTGACATGCTCCTCTTTCCCACTGGACCACAATTTCAAAGCTTCAAATGTGTGGTAAATCTAACCAAAGATAAAGATTTGCAGGTGTTTTTTACATAAAAGCAACAAGGGCAGATGTATCTGAAACGTGCTTCTAACCAAATGGGACATCTGCAATTCATTAGGGGCATCCTGAAGAGGGAAAGTGAGAGGGGAGGTTCAGGCAGAGAGCCTGTTCTGTGGGAGCGCTGGCCTGGGGACGTGTCCGACTCTGGCGTCAAGATCTGAGGACACCGAGGTTCTAAAGAAGGTCACATTTCTGGGGATAAACTTAGGTCTACGTCAAATCACCCGGTTCTTTTATCCTGGCCTTCCATCAAGTTATCTTTGAAATGTCATGCCTTCCCTTTACTGAAGTACACCTACATGTTTTAGCATTTAAGACTTGGCAGCCACCTCAGATAAAGAGAACACTCCCTGCTTTGAGTGTGCGGACCTTGCTTTCCAACACTCGCAGAGAGCAATCTGTGCCCTGACTTGGCTCCTCACACTCCTACAGAACAAAGCAAAATTGTCACCACTGGCATTACTTGCAGGTTCCTCACTGGCTGTAATGTGCCCTGTTTTGGACTCCCAAGAAAACCACTAACTTTTATTGAAGTGTTTGTAGCGAAGGCTGTTGCAAAATATCTACGGCTGTGAAATGACTCTGATGTGTGTGATTCCTAGAATGGGCATCCAAGACCCTCAATTTCGTTCATATATAAAATCTATAGTCTGGGCTTCCTTTGGAAGTCTTTAATTGACCTTCAGTGACTGGCCCCATATTAAGCATAACAGAGAATGGGGTGCTTCTTAAATAAATTCCCTCAATGAGCACACCAGTTCAGTTTCCTGTATCATGTCTCTTACTTGCTTACTGACTGGTCTTTTGATAAACCATTAGTGCTGGAGCATTTTGTTAATTACTAAACTCCCAGTGACAGACAAAACTGGCCTGTTAAAACTTGTGTTGTAATTTGAGGATTAAAAGCCACACCTCTGGGAAACGTGGGTATCAAGACTGATTTGATGTTGGAGACAAGGTGCTAGAAGCCACAGTTTGACAAAGTGGATTTCCAAGTGCAGTTAGCAATTACATTTTTAGAAGTCTTCCATTATGCCACTTATAAGAAGGTAATTTTAAGAGACTACAAGTCAGGAACATGTGTTTAAGTCTCTTCATTTGTACATATATAGGTAAAGCCCATATTTATGAAGCACCTACTGTGTACAGAAAAGCATTGTGCTAGCTACAGTAAAAAAAAAAAAAAATCAACAGTCCCTATCCTTTAAAATCTCAAAATCTAATGATGAAAAACCTCTTCAAAGGATTAAAATATGTGGTCAGTGCACTTCTGGAAAATATTTTACTTCAGATCAAGGAGAAAATGGTGACTACAGCATCAGTGTGCTTTGATTAGAAGAATCTCCTCCCCTGGCCCAAGGTTTGTAGATTGAGAGCCTGTTAGGAGATTCCTATCCTCTATCACTAATATCATCTAAAAGTGCAAAGAATGAACAAAAGACTGCTATGACGGAGGACACATGAACACATTTATCCTTTGTCCTTCATCCTAAAATAATCTTCTAGTAGAACCTAATATAAGTTTAAGTTCAAAAGTTTTCTGTTGAAAAATAACAACAAAACCATCTCAATTGATTTAAATGATAAACACGATTTAATTTTTCACAGATCTAAAAAAGGCCAAAGGCTTTAGGACTGGTTGAATCAGGGCTTTGGCTGAACTTCTCTACAAATCTCTTGACTACTCATCTCCATGCGTCAGCTCTGCTCCCTGACTTATTTTCCTTTATTGTTCACAAGATGACTACCAGCAACAATAGGGATTGCATATTTCCTGCTTCAGCCAATGGGGAAAGGAGAACGTAGCTTCTCCTACCCACCAAACAAAATCCCTGGGCTTTTTAAGCTGAATGGACCATCTGGACCCAATTCCTGTGGCCATGAAAATGCACCGGTGCTGATTGGTTTGAGTGTAGGTTACCTGAGCCAGTCACCTGTGGGACTCTGGCTGAGTACCCAGAGACAAGGCCACTATACAGTGGGGAAGGAATGCTGTGGAGGGTGAGAGACAGTCACAGCACAGGGCCTTCTACAACACTTCTTCATGCATACACACGAGATGGCTAATTACTTTTTATTTAATATCAAAGATAAGCTCTGTTAAGAGGAATCTGTCTCCTCTATGCCAATTCAGACATTTAAAGATGGTTTTACTTTTTTCAAATCATAACAAAATGGGTAACTCCAAGCTTGTTTTCCCCATAGTTTTCTCTTCCCTTAAGAACACAGTGGGACACCCAAAGATTTTTTTTTTTTTTTTGGTACTGGGGATTGAACCCAGGGGCATTCTACCTCTGAGCTACACTCCCAGCTCTATTTTATTTCTTATTTTGAAACAGGGTCTCACTAAGTTGTGCAGGGCCTCAATAAGTAGCTGAGGCTGGCCGTGAACCTGCGATCCTCCTGTCTCAGCCTCCCAAGTACTGGGATGACAAGCATGCGCCACCATGCCTGGCTCAAAGAATTGTTCTTAAAGCTAGATATCAGTTAATAATTGAGGATGATTTAAAATCTGCCCTAGAGTCAATCTTCCCTAACCCTTTCCTAACAGTTTCCAAAAGCAGTATGACCTAATTTAGAATTCTCAGTTATGGTAACTCAAATATTTTCTCCTCGACCTTGGATAATGGATCATTAAATTTGCAGAAGACGCCATGTTCCAAGGCGTTTTACATAAAAGTTTTCTGATGCATGTGCACCAGCCTCCCAGAACATACCAAAGCAGTGCTTGTCTTGTCCTCAGAAAACTCACCCCAAATTCATCCACTCAACCTGTAAAGTGCCAGTCTAAGGGATTTTGAAAAACTAAGTACTTCTTCCGCACGTTAATTAGAAATAGAGCTCCTTGAGTTCAGAGATGTAATTGCAGTACTAAATAAAGTGTCCAGAGAGGTAGTTTCCTCCCACCACCTCAGGGATGAGAGGGAATGAGCTGTTTGGAAGCCAGGCCAACAGCTTTTTTGTGACCATTGCTGTTTAAAGGCCATGGAGGACAGACTAAATGAGAAGCTAACTTCACACACCCTGGGCATACCAAAATAATGGTAGCTAAATTTGCAGTATTTTTTCCAAGCATTACACTTGAAAGAAGCATTATAAGCCTTTGACTTGTCCATATTGGAAATGATTATTTGTTCTTGATTGTAGAGGGGCCACTGACACACACAAGTGGCATCATGCTTCTCTAAAGCATGCCTTTAGAGAAGCAGTTAGTATCAGACTTAAGTTGGGTTTCACTTTGGAATTTACTATTACGTTTATCACTCTTCCTCACTGACAACCCCATCTCTCCACCTTCTTGATATTTGGCAATCTTGGCAGTCAAAACTCAAAATGCCAGGCACAGCGTATACACTTCTGTGTAGCAGGACCTGCAGGGTATTTGGTCCTTTCAACCCCAGGCCTGTGTGAAAGGTGGAGGGACAGGAACAATTCTCTTGCCACCAAAACCCTGCACCACCTTTGCAATGGTCTCTGTCTCCTCTCCCACAGTAGGAAGCAGCCTGGGGCTGCAGGGGGAAGTTGCGACACCTGTGCCAGGTCTGTGGCGGGCCGGCCTGCCCCCCTCCCCCCAGCAGGCAGCTGCGTGGGGGGGCCGACTTGGCTCAAGTGCTGCTTAGTCAGGCTCCACCGCCGAACAGAGCTACAGATGTGCCCAGACCTGCCGCCACCAGGTGTCCGTGTCTGGGCCGGGAGGTGACGGTACCAATGTGACTCTTGCACGGTGTTTCCCGACACTGTCCTCAGAGGAATGTGAACTTGGGAGGGGCTGCTGCAGCAGGGCTCTGAGAGGGCTGCAGCTCCCTGCCCACCCTTTATACCAAAAGACTTAGCTAGTCCTGCCCCTCTGCCCTCACCCAGCCTTCCTGCCAACAGCCCCAGGGCTGGCTCCTCCTCCAGGCCACTGGTGGGCTCAGGTGAGAGGTAGCTACCTCCTCAGGCAGTTACCTGCCTGCCTACCTGCCTGCTGTAATACAAGGTTCCCACCATTAGCACCCAAGTCTCCTAGCTAAAAGGTGTGGGTTTGTTTCTTTTCTTTCTCTTTTTCTTTTTAATATAGCTATTTCCATGATTGATTGACTGCTTGATTGATTTTTTTGGTACTGGGGATTGAACCCAGGGGCATTCCACCTCTGAGCTACACCCCCAGCCCTATTTTTTATTTTTTTAAATTTTGAAACAGGGTTTCACTAAGTTGCTGAGGACCTTGCTAAGTTTCTGAGGCTGGCTGCAAACCTGCGATCCTCCTGTCTCATCTCCCATGTACTGAAAAATATTTTTAATTAAAGTTTTTTTTCAAGCTCATTTGTTTCTACTGAGGAAAACCTTTTTGTGAGAATTGGTTTCCTAAGAAGAGGCTATTCTGTATTTAACAGAATTATGAACTGGAAGGAGTCTTTCTAGGGTGTAAATATTGGAAAGATTCACCAGCTCATTTCTTGACTCTGAATCCAATATGAGGTTGCATCTAATGTCAATGTGGCTTTTGAGAATTCTGTTTAGAACTCGGGGGGGGGGGTGTGAGTTGTTCTCCATCAAGAATGATATTCACTTTACAAATATTTCTTGCACACCTATTATGAACTGCAAGCCCAGGCCTCAGGAAGATACCACTACATAGCGGAGAGCACAAATGAACAGCACGTTGGCCAGATTCGGCTCACAAGCATTTTGTTTGACTCATACTATATTTATCACAAACTGGAATTAGTTGCCATTTTTTAAATATCAGAATATTTCCAACTTCTCTTGAAAAGTCAGGAAATCTGGCAGAACTGGGCCCACATTTCCAGCTGACGACAAGCAGAGTTACAACTGCCCACTTGAGACAGGCGCTGGCTCTCCATCCCCACGGCCACCACCTGCCCACTCCCCGGCCCCACCAGCCCAGCCCCTCAGCACTGGTGGGTGATTCTCAGAAACCACCCTAGAGCAATCCAGCCAAGCACCTTGTCTCCAGAGAGTTGATTCTTGCCTCCTTAAGATCAGGTCAGGTCACATGATTTTCTTATTTTGTGCCTTCTTGATTCCCCCCCCTTTTTTTTTTTGGTACCAGGGATTGAACCCAGGAGCATTCTACCTCCGAGCAACACCCCAGTCCTATTTTTTATTCTTTATTTTGAAACAGGGTCTCACTAAGTTGCCGAAGGCCTCACTAAGTAGCCGAGGCTGGCCGTGAACCTGCTATCCTCCTGTTTCAGCCTCCCAGGTACTGGATTACAAGCATGTGCCACCACACTCAGTTGTTTTTTCCCTTTTTAATAAAGATTTTTTTAAAAAAATCTCTGGTAATGTAAAGTTAATGAAGACATTCTGTTTCTATCATTTGCTAAGACCAAAAAAAAAAAAAAAACCACCCTGATGCACAGAGAAAATGGTAAGGCCAAAGCATAGAAGAAAGTGAGAATTTTGAGCGGTGGCTCTCAGGGATGCCTCATTTGCCAGAGGAAGACGCTGAGGCCCAGAGAGGGGGAAGGCCATGCCAAATCTATGGCTGACCTGAAAAAGAACAGAAACATGGTCTGCGAGGTCTTGACCCAGCCAGTACCACATTCCTTGCTACACGCACGTGTGATTTCTCTGTCCCAGTTACCACTTACATGTTTCCAAGGAATGGCAGAGAAGCCCATCAAATCTGGGAAATAAATATGAGGACTGATTTTAGAAGATACATGAGTCTAGATGAAGCTATATAAGATTAATTAGCAATTTTGGGTCAAAACTGTCATCTTTGAAAAAATGTGGCTATCAATCCCACTGATGTGGGTTGGCAGAGGTAGCCTGTTTTCATGTGTTCAAACTGTGTTTTGTGTTTCCTCCTTGAGTTTTTAACCAGGAATAAACAAGTTGATCCTAATATTTGTTGCTAGTGGTTAATTTTTACTAAGATGAATATAAGTCAGTTGCGGTGAACATAATGACCCAATCCTCCAATTGGACAGATTAAAGGTAAGTGGGCCATTAGCCAGATGTGGTAGCACACATCTATAATCCCAGTACTTGGAAGGCTGAGACAGGAGGATCACAGGTTCAAAGCCAGCCTCAGCAACTTAGTGAGGCCCTCAGCAACTTAGCAAGACCTTGTTTCCAAATAAAAATTAAATAGGGCTGGGGGTGTAGTGTGGAGGTAGAATGCCCCTGAGTTTAATCCCCAGCACCAAAACAAAAAAAAAAAGTGGGCCATTGCTTAGGATTTAGACGTTTTAGTGGGGTTTTTTGTTTGTTTAGTGATAGGGATTGAACCCCAGGGCATTCTACCTCTGATCTACACCCCAGCCCATTTTTAATTTTTTATTTTAAAATAGGATCTTGTTAAGTTGCTGAGGATCTCACTAACTTGCTGAGGCTAGACTTGAACCTGTGATCCTCCTGTCTCAGCCTCTCAAGTACTGGCATTACAGGCATGCACCACATCACCTGACAACATTTTAGTGTATTTATAATAAGCATATGTCACCATTCATTCACTGATACTGCAACCAAGGACTCTACTTGTAATAAATTTAATTAATCAAAAAATCAGTTTTAGGTGGAGCAGAAAGGAAAGGAGGACAGCAGCATCTGCAGAAGAGAGACTATTTTATTTAGCCCTACCAATCTAGCCTGAGACAGGGTTTCATATCTGCTTTGATAGCTGACAAAAGGAAGGCCAAGAAAACTGACTTCCTCTGCTAGGGCAACTAACCACAGAAGCCAGGAAGATGAGTAAGGACCAAAGGAGTTAACACAAAGACCCGCCACAACTAGGCTCCTAAATGCAAAAGGCACCGGAAGAAAGGCAGAAACAAGGGCTTGGGGGTCAGAAGAGGGGAAAGCACATGAAGTGGAGGCTTGGTGGGTCAGGGAAGGCTTCCGAGGTGGTAACATTTGAGAACGCGTTTGAAGGAAGCTCTGTGCAATACCAGCCAGAGAAGAGAGGAAGAGAAGTCCTAAGTGCTGGGGGACAGGGGCAATGCAATGGGAGGTAAGCAGTTTAGTTTGGGAATTAATAAAGCAAAGCTTCATGATGAAGTTAGCCATATAAATAAATGAATCTTCCCCACAGTGCAAGGCTCATCAACTTGCAAGGAGACCATGCAACTTTCTGCCTGTAAGGAGGAGCACCAAGAGTAGACCCAAGACACTCACCTGACCAGAATGCCAGGTATCAGCGTCCAGCCCATGGCCCCCTGGACCACATGCAGCTGAGACACCCAGACTCTCTCCCTCAGGCACCCTTTTCCTTCCTTTCCCCTTAGAGGCCTGCCTGTGCCTTCCAGAGCCAGACCCAGGCACTTCCATCCCACTGATGGCGACTCACTTCCTTTTCCCTTTCATCTCAGATTGTGGATGGAGGGTTTTGTTTCCTTTGCAGGGATCTCCACCAGCAGCAAACAGGTGGAATAAATTGGGGAAGGAGGAAACAGGACTCTCACCCTAAGTCTCCCTGAGGATCCCGAAAGGGAGTGGAGGAGGCCTGATTGGCCTCAGGTTCTGCTTCTGGGCAGAGAAAAGCTGGGTCCCGTCCCAGCAGCTGCAGGCCCTGTCTGTCTGTCGGCTCCCAGGGCTAAGTAAGGGTCTGTCCTCATGGCCCAGAAAGCAGGTTCTGCGGCAGCCCCGGCCCATCTGCACTTTAGGACTAGCTCCTGATTGGGTTTCCAGCACACTTGATTTCATTTTATCCTTAGCATCCAATAAGAGAGATGCACATTTAATCCCATTTTGCAAGTGAAAGAACTGAGACTCCCAGAGCAAAGTGGGTGCCCCGCATCGACTCCACTGCAGGAGTGGAGTCCCGGGGACCTCCTGACGACCCCCTCCCGCGTACCGCCCCTCGGGGAAGTTGGGGGTCCTTGTCGTCCCCGGGGCGAGCAGCGCCCCCTGGGTCCCGGGAGGGAGGCGGCCGACACGCCCGCGCCGCGGACAAGCGTCTTCAGGCCCGGCCCCCTCCCGGCGGCGGCGGCGGCGGCGAGGCAGCTGCGCCGACTTAGCGGGGCGGCGGGGCGTGGCGGCGGGGCGCGGGGCCGCCCACTTAGCCCGACGGCCGAGCTGCATGCGGCGCCCGCCGAGCCGGGGCGGACGCGGGGCGGCCCGGGCGGGGGACGCGCGCCGCGAGCCCCGACGCTGCAGCCGCAGGATGGCCGAGGTGAGCGGGGCGCCGCCGGGAGCATGTGGCCGCGCTCCCGCCCGCGCCCACCTCGGGTGCGTGTCGCCTGCCGCGGAGCCGCGCCGGCGTGGCCGTGCCGTGCGGAGAGTCGGGGCGCGGGGTCCGGTCCGCCGACGAGCCCGCGCTGCTCGAGGCAGCACCCCGCGACCGGACGGGGCCCCGGCGGGCCGGGCGTGCGGGGCGGGACCGCGGGCGGTGGCGCGGGGCTGGCGGGCCAAGTCCGACGTGGGAGCGGGCGGGGTGGCGGCGGCAGCGGGACGGCCGCCCTCAGGTGCCTGCCGCGGCGCGGGGACCCGCGCTCCATCCTAACCGGCCCCGCTCGGGAACGGGGCGCCGGGCAGAAGGCGCGGGGCCGGCTCCGCTCGGGGACGGGCACGTGGGGACAGAGGCGCGGGGCCGGGCCCCCGGGGTCGGGGAGAGGGGGACAGAGGTGCGAGGCTGGTTCTGCGCAGGGCAGGTTCCTCTCGGGACCGGGGACGTGGGGACAGAGGTGTGGGGCCGGTTCGTCTTGGGGATGAAGACACGGGTACCGAAGTACTAAGCCGGTTCCCCTCAGGGACGGGGACTTGGGGACGTGGGGACAGGTGTGGCGCTGGTTCCGCGCGGAGCCGGTTCGGCTCGGGGACGGGGACGTGGGGACAGGTGTGGCGCTGGTTCCGCGCGGAGCCGGTTCGGGACGGGGACGGGGACAGGTGTGGCGCTGGTTCCGCGCGGAGCCGGTTCTGCTTGGGGACTTGGGGACGTGAGGACAGGTGTGGCGCTGGTTCCGCGCGGAGCTGGTTCTGCTTGGGGACTTGGGGACGTGAGGACAGGTGTGGCGCTGGTTCCGCGCGGAGCCGGTTCGGGACGGGGACGGGGACGTGGGGACAGAGGAGGCGGGTTCTTCTCGGGCACCGGGACGTGGGGACCGAGGCTGGACCCCAGCCTGCCCGCGGGACCTCCCGAGAGTTGTCAGCCAGATGCGACAGAGGTGGAGGAGATCTGATTTTAATCAGCGCGTCGCTCCGAGCCACACTTTCCCAGACGCGGTGCGGAAGCGTGTTCTGGCCCGGCACCCGCGTGGCTGCCACCGGCCGAGGCTGACAGCGTGGGACCTCGGCGCCGGCTGGGCCAGGTCCCAGGCTTTATGGTCCCGCACACCCAGTCCCCGGACCGGTGATTAAGTCGGCAGACGCGGGTGGCAGCCAGACCCCCGCTGTTAACACTCGAGGGGCCTGAACGGCCCCGTCCTGGGAGACCCTGTTGGTGTGTGCGAGGGAACATGTGTTACTGCATGGGTCCAGGAGCAGATGTTGCAGTGAGTTTTTAAAAATACGTTCTTCTCATCAAAGCCACAAGATTTTGGCTTGACAATGTAAGTGAACTGAAAAACAGCATTTGGCAGATTTTATTTTCTTTTTGGTGTCCTTTCATTTCTTGTTTATTGTCTTAACATGCTATTAGATTTTATAGGATCTTTTCAGATTTAATAGAGACTGAGTTTGCAAATACGTATTTATGTGTGAAACTTTTGTTCAGTGATAAATATACTGCCTTCTCAATTATCCCTTCCCAGATTCGGTGATAGGCATTAAGACCTCATTAAAATTATATATGCCAAAATAAAATTTTTGTACATCATATAAAAGAACGTTATTCCAAATGTTACAACTTGTATTGGATTTTATTTTGGCTTTAAATATATGTGAATAAGATAGCTGCTCCTTCTTCTATGAGGAATTTTGATAAATAACTTTATTCTTTTGGCATACTTTTTAGACAGTTAAAAAGAATAAGATATGAGTCATTATTTGATTTCTTGTCTAATAAGTTTGCAAACTTTAATTTCACCCTGAAACTATTAGTATTTCAACTCAACTGTTGGTCGAACATGTTCCTGTTAAATGCTGAGAAGAGGTGTTGACATCTTCACTTAGCGTACATGCTGCTCATACTTTGGGAACTCATAATTATGTTCAGACATCTGTGTAATTTAATTTGTAATAGCGTCTGTACCCGTGCAGTCCCTTCAGATTACTAAGGATTTAGTGACTTGCTTTTCCTTTAGTCAAAGTGAAAATGGTTACTAGCTTAAAGTTGTTTTTTGGCCACTGATATCTACCAGGATGTGAAACAATTATCAGTTTGCTGTGGTTATAATTCACATTAGAAATGTTAACCGACATGGGGTAGGTAGTTGCCTTAGAAACTTAGGTTTCCCTAGAAGGTTATTTTATTTTATTTTATTTTATTTTATTTTATTTTATTTTTAGTACATCTCCCCCATGCAGCAGTTAGGCCTACATCCCAGGTCCTTGCCAACATTCTGTACCCAGGATCATCCTCTTAGAAAGACCATTCAACCCCATAGGTGAGAAAAAGCTATGCAGGGTTCCCCATAGAACAATCCTTGTCTCTTAAGCACACACTTGTCATTTATGAATGCCAAAGGATAAATATACACAGGGAACATTCTAAAGGTTGTCAGTAACAGACTACAGTATATGGGGTGGGAGTCAGAAGTGTCTTCTAGCTTTTGTAAGGCTTTAGAAGTTATTTTGACAGTGACTGTTAAAAGTTGCCCTGAAGGTTCCACAAGGTAAATTACTTGCAGGAGGAGTATGCTTTACCCCAGGGTGAATTTTCTCCTCTACAGATGTCACATAGAGTGAGTTACTTTTGTCAGAAACAGCCCTTTTTTTAAAAAAAATCTAGAAATATTGTAGCTACTACGAAATCTCCATGCTAAGCCACTCATCTTTTTGATATCTAAGATCAAGATTTAGGGAGTAAACATATTTTTAAATTACCTTATTCTGAGTATTCTACTGCAGAGCTTTCATTTTTATTTATTTATTTTTGATGATTTATCTGAGAGAGGTTATAGATAAGTGGGATCTGTACAGAGGAAGCATGTTGAAAGGGGTTTTTTTCTCCCTTTTAAATTGATTTCTACCTGAAAAACCTTATTTCTGCTTATCTTGTCATTCTTTGAAGTTCCTTTTCCTAATTCTGGAAATTCCAGGATTCCAGTTTGGCACCATTTCTGTACACAGACACATGCCTATTTTAGCCAGAGAAGGTGGGTATAAACATAGCAGCCCTGCTTCTCCAGGGTTCAATTTGGGGACTTCTCAAACTTTGCGTAGTTATAGGCAAACAGGCTGTCAACCATTCCCATCCACACATGGACTCAATACTGTAAACCAGTCTAACAAATCACAAGAGAACTCTACCTAGAGGGGATGATTATTCCACTCGGCTAGTGTGAAGGGAGAGGTGGGGAAGTAAAATGTGCAGGCCAGCCCAAGCAGACCTGTATGGAGGGAACTGGTTACCCCAGGTAAACTCTAATTCAGGCTTTTAACTTTTCCATACAATTATATTCGTTTGATTGTCCCTTCTTGCAGAATGTTTGTGTGATCCTACCCTATACTCAAACCTGAAAATTATTTTTCAACTTTACTCTGAAAATTATTTACCAGCTTCCAGAAGCATTGTTCTTGTTCCCTAAACCTGTGATTGTTTCTTGCATTATTCATTATGAAGGTAAAATTTTTATACTGCCAACTCTAATATTTAATGATATACCATGCTCAATTTTAAGACAGGGATCAGGATGGCATAATTAACAAACTCGAGCTTACCTTTTTAAAAACTTTGTTTTGAAAATCTAGTTCTTATTGGGTCCCTAAAATAAATATTTACAAAATTTTACTTAGAAATATTTACAATGTCACCTTTATTTTGTATTGGCATCAGTAGCAAAGTTGTTTTCCTAATGTAACTGGCCACCTTAGCTAAATCCTAAACGGTCTTGTTTTGGTTTTTTGTTTTTGTTTTTTTCTCTAGACCGATTCAACTATGTTCAGAAGTTCCCTATACATGAAGTTAATGTCTTTCTGGTTTTTGTTATTAAACATCTCTGAAGATTACCTCTGAGGTCTTCCAAATCTAGGTTATAAAGAAAAATATATCATTTTTATTTCTATATAATTTTCAAAATTTTTAGAAGAAAAAATGTTGAGTTTGGTTTCCCGGGTAATATTTGCATGTTTTTTCTTTTTTTATATCTTCAGTTTTCAGAACTAATAATTTTAAGAAAAAAGGCACAGATGTTCAATTGCTTTGGCACAAGATTTATACTTTGATTTATAGACATCAAAAGAACAAGTATTTCCCCCATTACCTTCTTTGAACTAAGCAGCAAGAGAACACTACAAGTATGTCACGCATACATTTTGCTTACAGGTAGACGTAGCCCAACATCTGTCACCTGAAGAGGCCATACCTCCCACCCGAGCTTTCTCTCTATGCCCTTATTTGTCTCTGACTGACCTCTCTTTTCATCTCTTACCTGCCATGAGAAAGCAGATCCTGTCAGTTCTCCTCAGTGTCATTTTCACATTGCAAATGCTGGCTTACCTGGTTTCTGAGGTTCCCCAAATCCCCTCTTTCAATCATGATCTTGGTGAATAGTGCCTCCCCATTTTTCAGAACCCTAATGGTTCCATGAACCCAACAGCGAGACTCCTGGCTCCCCATCTGGTCAGCACAACCCCATTCAAGGGTGCCTTTCACATTGGCCCTCACTGCCCTTAACAGAAACCTATGCTCTGTGGCCCTGGCTCCTGAGTGTGACACACATAGGCATGGTGAGCTTGTCTTGGTGCAAGAGCCTGTGGTATTTCCTACGTGCTTCTCTGAGCACCCCTGCTTCCTCCTGGAGGAAGCCTTCTCTGGCCTCTCTGTACAACACTGCTCTCTTCATCTGTTTGCCATCTCACTCAAATTAACGTTTTGGAGGGAATGGGAGGCTTGACTTATTTTACTTTTTCATTTTTTATTATAGAAATTCAAATAATCAAAATTAGCGTCGTTTAGTGAAACTTGGTGATATGTGTTTAGGAGTTCAACAATTAGCAACTTTTGGCCAATATCATTTCATCTATATTCCCTATCCCCTCACCATTACCAACACTGGATTACTTTGAAGCAAATTCTAGGTATCATATAACTTCATTCACAGATTTTTAAATATGTAGCTCTAAAATATAAAGGCACCTTTTTTAAAAAACAAAAGCAATATACCATAGAGCACCCCCCCAAAATAGGATGGGGGTTTAGCTGTGGTAGAGCACATGCTTAGTATGTACAAGGCCCTGGGTTCAATCCCCAGCACCAAAAAAATTACATATTATAATAATTCCTTAATGCCAGTAAATTTTCAGTGTTCAAATTTTCTAGATTATTTTATAAACTTTTATATTAGCCGGGCGTGGTAGCACACACTTGTAATCCCAGTACTTGGGAGGCTGAGACTGGAGGATCCGGTTTCGCAGCCAGCCTCAGCTACTTAGGCACTCTGCAACTTAGTGAGACCCTGTTTCAAAATAAAGAATAAAAAATAGGGCTGGGAGTGTAGCTCAGAGGTAGAATGCCCCTGGGTTCCATCATCCCCAGTACTGCAAAATAAATAAATAAACAAACTTTATATTACCATTAGTTCAAATCAGGATCCAAGTAGGGTCTGTACATTCTCTCTGTGTAGGTTTATAGTTTACTTTTTTCCTTGTAATTTTTCTGTTGAGAACGTCAGGTCATTCGGTGTGTGGAGTGCTCTCCAGTCTAGATTTTGATGATTGCTTCCTTGTGGTATTATTTAAATATTCCTCTATCCTCCATATTTTCTTAAATTGGAATTGATCAAGAGGCTTGATCCGGATCAGGTTTGAACTATTTTTTTTGCCGAGAACACCAAATGTGTGGTGGTATATATCCTTCCATCCAGAGGCAAATGGCCTGGTAGTTGGCCTTTTCATTAGGAGTTGTGAAACAGTGGTATACTAGTTCTTTGTTTATTTGATTCATATTCAAAGAGAATCCTTGTCTCAGCAATGATTTGATGTATTTACCCTGAAATACATCAAATCTGTATTTTGTACCTACAAAAACCTGTAGGTTGTATAGGAAAGGATGCATACTTGATTCTTTCCCTTCATTTCCCTTGATTTTTTGCCTTCAGTGTTCAGAATAATTAGTGTATTTCCCAGCATTTTATAAAGATGTGGGGTTTCGGTATATTTTGAGTTATTACATTTTAACATAGTGAGTGTGACTTGTGCTCATTTTTGACAAATCATATTCTTTGCTATGCTGTTCTTGATCGACCTAGTTGTGTAACTTTTCTTCCCAGTGAAGCCATGCACTCCCTGCAGATGCTAGGAGTCACTCATCTTTGTATCTCCACCAGGCTCTCTCTGGTTCCCAATACATGGTAGAAGTTTTTTAAACAACAACAATAACAAAAAATTAAGATAAATGGTTGTCATTTTGTTAAACTGTTAATGGAAGACCATGGTGTATACTCTGATGAGATGAACACCTGGTCTGTGTGTGTTCCTCCAGGTGAGCTTCAGTCCAGTGCTGTCAGCTATGGGTAAGCTACCTTACACAAAAGGACTGCAGGAGTTTTCTTTTCTTTTCTTTCTGATTGTCTTTATTGCCCATTTGACAAATGACCATACTATTGTCAGAATCCTAGTTGTACCTCTGTGAGTTAGTTTACATGTGAGAAAAATAATGATGAAATAAAAAAATGAAAGAAATTAGTGAAAAATGAGAGGAGGGAAGATAGGAAGCAAGAAAGAAAAATCTGGTTCTAATATGAAAGGTGAGAGAAGTATAGACTGTGTGTAAGAGGCCAAGCAGCTCTGAAGAGCAGCAGGTCCTACCTGTGATGTAGTTTCCCTAGCCAGGAAGGTAGCTCTAAGCCACAGAGAGGTTGAGAATGGCAAGTTCACTGCAGGTGAGGAGAAACCAAACCTCCTACAACAAAGGTGGCCCAGCTGCTTTTAAAGTTGTCTCGCTTGTATTATGTAGCCTGATTGGCAGTTTTTGATATGCACTGCAATTTTCCAGGACTCCAACATATTAATGGCAATTGTCTGTATTCAACATTTAAAAAATACAGCTTGGAAAACCTGAAGCATTTTTATTTTAAAGCTTGGTGACTTGTAAAAAGTGATTTGTGGTTTGTCAGACTGGATCTTTTGATTTCAAATTGGGTACTTAATGATTCTTACCAATGAGAATCTGGCACAGCCTTCGAATTTCAATTAAGAGAGGACCACAGACTCAGAACTTGGCCTCAGTAATCTCAACTAGTGAGCTGTTTTCCATGTGGTTTTTATGTGGTCCTCTCCACAGTCAGGAGGACCCGTGTGTAAACAAGGAACTGCATTCAGCTCCTAGTAAAAGACTTCTAAGAAGTAGTCGCCAGCCTTTCTTCTCAGTCATCCTTAGGGCATGGCTTCACGGCTGCTTAAAGGTCACAAAATTGCCTCTGGACATCATCTTCTTGTTCCAAGGAAGAGGAAGGGGAAAAGGAAAACGGGAATCTCGTCTGAGTCAGCTCCCACTTTTCAAGAGCTTTCTGTAATGCTCCACCCAACTTCTACTATATACCATTGGCCAATACTTAGTCACCTGGCCACTAGGTGAGACTTAGAAAGTCTTCTACCAAGGCAGATCAGGAAAAAGAAAACTGGTGTGTGCGTGGGGTGGGGGGTGAATAGTAGGAGTGAATCTTTAATCACTAAGCATGTAATTCATTTATTCTCTCAGGTAATACCAGCAGAGGATTTATCAAGTATTAGGTCCAGTGCTAGTTATGAAGTATTGGTTTGGGGTTTTGTTTCATTGCCTCTTTCAGGAATGAGTCATTGTGGAGCAAATATTAAGGAGGTTTTGATCTTATATATATTTTTGGTGGCTGTATCTCTACAGTCAGACCACCAGAGCCCAGAGAACCTGAGAACCTACTTATGGGCATGGTGGCAATAACAGTCTAACTATGGTCATTGGTCTCCAGCTCTCCATTTGTGTGTCCTCAATGAAATGTCTCTGTGGTTGGCAGAAACAGGTATCAGCCCCTCTTATAGTCAAAGGTGCCAGAGCATGGAGCTGAGTTCATATGGTTTAACCAGAAGTAAGACTAGGTTGAGGCTAATCCTGGGTTTTACTGTCTCTCTGTGAAAGTTCAGTGAGGTGACAGGGCAGGAACTCAAGCTCCCCAGCTCTGCCACCAAAAGCATCTTTTTAATAGAAAAATCAAATTCATTTCATACCTTTTAAAAAAGGCTCACTGTCAGAACAAAATCCGATCCCTACCTCATATGGTCCTATGCGGAATAGTCTCTGTTGCCTCTCTGACCCCCATTTCCTATCATTCACTTCACTAGTGCCCCTCTAGCTCTACAGGCCCCTTTTCTGTTCCCTGAACACCCCGGCCTCTTTTCGTACCTCAGGGCCTTCACATTTGCCATGACTTCTGCCTGAAACGCTCTCTCCTTCTCCATATCTTCACATGGCCAGCTCCTTGCCATCCCTCAGGACTCAGTTCATGTCACCTTCTCAGAGGCCCTTAGTGATAACCCTGTCTAACAGACACTAACTCCTGTATGCCACCTACTTACATTGTGAGCATAGCCTTCTGCTTAGTTCTTTTGTTGCATTTGCTTTGCTCTGAAATCACCTTCTTTACTTGTTCATTTTCTGTCTCCTCTAGAATATAAGCTCCTTCAGGACAGGGACCAGGTCAACCTAGTTCAACACTAACCTCTAGAATCTAGAATAATGCCTGACTCGTAAGTGCCCAGTGAATATTTACTCAATGAACGAAGTTTCTTTACCATGTAGAACTTTAATGTCCTTCCCTAAGTTTAGGATAATGCCTAAATCTGAGTGTTGTAAGAATTAAATAAAATGGCAATTAGCACTAAATTTCAATATATAATCCATCCCTGTTTTCCAGACTTGAGACCACCCTTATTACCTATAAGCTTTTCAGCTTCCTCATCTATAAAGTTGGCATGGTAATGCCTATTTCCCTAGGTGGTTATGAGGGGAAAAGTGAAATGATATATGTGTACAGCTTAGAACAGTGCCTTGCACATAATAAATTCTCAGTAAAGCTCACCAACTGTGGCCTTGAACAAGTTACAAATCTTTTATAAATTTAAGTTTCCTGAGAATAATCTCCTCCTCATAGTAAGGTAGTGAGGATTATATGAAATCATCTGTTACATATGAACATCACCATGTCAAAGGGCAGTAGCTTGGCTTACCTTTGACCTCAGCACTGTCCAATAGAACTTTCTGTGATGACGTAAATGTTCTGTATCTCCATTGACCAATACAGTGGCCACATGTGGCTACTGAACACTTGTGACCAGTGTGACTAAGGAGCTGGATTTTTTTTTTTTGCAGTATTGGGGATTGAACCCAGGGGCATTCTACCTCTGGGCTACACCCCCAGCCCTATTTTTTATTCTTTATTTTGAAACAGGGTCTCACTAAATTGCAGAGGGCCTCACTAAATAACTGAGGCTGGCCATGAACCCAGATCCTCTGGTTTTAGCCTCCCAAGTACTGGGATTAAAAGTGTGTGCTACCATGCCTGACAGGAGTGGAATTTTTAAATGTCAATTGCTTTTAATTAATTTAAATCTAAATAGCCACGTGTGGCTAGTATACTAGCTAGTGCACACTAAGTAAGTAGAGCCTACAAAGCTACATGGCTGGATGCAATTCACCTTTGTGCCTCTGCTAGGTCACAGATGACCCTTCAAGGGGCCAGTGCTATGAATCTGGGAACCCCAAAGATCTTCAGTTTTCCCTCCCCGCTTCCATCTAGTCCTCAGAAAATATACCCCTGAATTTATCTTTGGTAATATGAAGCTATCGGCATGTTCTAGAGATGAAAAGAGCTTTGAAATAAATAGTCTTTATTCTTGAGCTTAATAATTCAAACCCAATCAGACACCTCTACTGCCCAGTACTGGGTGTGTATGCATCTCCCTGGCCATGTGGCAGGCCAGCCACTGCCAGGAACTCAGTTCTGTATCTGAGGAGAAGGCTGTGGAAGCAACTTCCCAAGCTGAAGACAGAGAAGGAGTACCTGGGAGATGAAGAGGGCCCCCAACCTGCCTAAAATTAGGTCATAACTTTCCATCCCAAGACAGCAAATAACAAGATCCACCACATACTAGGTGTGTCAATAGTTTTTGGATGAATGAATGAGAAAATTATAGCTAACAAAAAAGAAAACCAGAATTTTTAATGTTGATTTGTAGCACATCAAAGTGACTAATAACAATTCCAGAAATAATCTGATTAAGACAAGTGCATAAGGAGCAATGATCATGTCTTGATGAGTTCAGAATGTTGTAAACATCTGCTTTATGTTTCTGAAGAATGGAATAAGTATTAGGATTCCAGAGGAAAGGATGTGAATTTTTTAAGATTTTCCATTTTGATTTACATGAGTATTTTTCATCCTGTAATTAGAATTTTTGAGTTGATTTCACTTTAGAAGTTTTAATTTACCTGTAGATAATGGTGATACAATTTTACAACATTGTGGAATTCTGAGATGGATGGAAAAATCCAAGAGCCTTGATATTAGAAGTTTTCTTCCAATTGTAATTAGGTTTTTTTAGTTCATAAGTAATTCCTCTTTGATTTTTTCCATAGGTGTTTCATGAGCTTTATTAAGCCTTATTCAAATGGGTCCATATAGAACCACATGAATGTTTCTTATAAAGTAGCATTCATACATTGGAACTATAGATAAAACTGTTTAAAATTCTGTCCCCAAACTAGGAGCTACTAAAACTGAATGGCCAAGTTAAGTCAGTGGTCTGAACTGGGGGTGATACAGATCCCAGGGCATTTGTCAATATCTGGAGACATTTGGGGTTGTTGCCATTTGGTGAGTGAGGTGTAATGGGCATCTGGTGGGTTGAGGCCAGGGGTGCTGCCAGACATCAAATAATGCACAGGACAGCCAAAAATGTCAGTGGTGTCAAAGTTGAAAAATCTTGAGTCAGGTGATAAGAGATACGGAAAATAAGTTTCAGGCTTAGGCTGTCGAGTGTGGTTAGAATTTCTCCTTCTGTGGTTTTGCTCTTCTGAGTCTGAGACAGGGTCACCCTGCAATTTCTGGGACTTTGCAGGAACCCAAGCCTTTTGAGCAGAGCCAGTAGTAACTGGAGGAAACATGTGCTCAGGAATATCTCTTTCTCTAGTTAAAATAGGTCTTATTTTCCAAGTAAATGAAATGTGAGGTTACTCATGTAGTTCCAGAATCTTGTTTTTAAAGAATGAATGGCATCTTGAGGGATATAATTCAAAAGAAGAATGTTTCTTCCTTTTAAAATTTTTTCCTTTAAGAAAATCATATTTAGCCAGGCGTGGTGGTGCACGCTTGTAATCCCAGTACTTGAGAGGCTGAGACAGGAGGATTGCAAGTTCGAAGCCAGCCTCGGCAACTTAGTAAAGCTATCAGCAACCTAGTGAGACCCTGTTTCCAAATAAGAAATAAAATCGGGCTGGGGGTGTATCTCAGAGTTCATAGAATGCCCCTGGGTTCAATCCCCAGTACTAAAAAAAAATTGTATTTATAGAATCTAGATTGTGAAATATTTCTGAGATTTAGTACTCAGTGTACTGGTAGCTATTGACAATATACTAGTGATGGGTTCATCCATGAGCTGTTGTTCACAGGGTTAGGTTAGCAACGTTGCCACAAGCAATGTTGCCTAATCCATTGTGGCAGTGTTGCTCCATGAATGCTGCAGAATGGAGGAGGAATGTGTTTTGCTTCATAAATGCAATGTAAGTTCCACATGCATTTACTTCCTGCCTCTATGATTTGGCCTCCTCTTGACAGTTTATGTAAATGGGATCATACAAGTTTGAGATACTGGTCAACACATTAGGAACGTCACAGACTAAGCTAATGGTGCCTTTAAAATTTTCATTTTGATGGTGTGTAATGTCAGTTAAACTATCACTCACTTTTACTCTTCAACTTCCATTCAAAGTAACTACATAATGTGTGAGGTATAGTTATATAGATGTATATGCTCATGTATTTACATTTGTGTATGTATATCCAAGTAGAAACTCTGTAACCAAAGAATAAGATGATTTCTGGCATTAAAACAGTGTTTCTCAATTTTTTCATTACCTCCTATACCTAAGCAGATTTGAGAAATTTTTTCCTAATTGTTTCCCCCAATGAAATTCTAGTATCACACCTTGTATTATGTTTGTATATATTCCAGTGTTTAATACATTAAAAGAATAGTATTTTTTCACCTCCCAAGAACCAATTTTCACTCCTTCAGGGATGATGTCACTCCTCTACGCATTATTAGCGTCGTTCAGAGCTGTGGTTGCATCAAGCTTTTTGTATTATACTATATAACTTTACAGAAGCAAAATTATTTCTCATGTTTCCTGCTTCTCGATGGCCTCTTGAACAGATAAAGACTGTTACTATCTGCTGCACACCTCAGTTATGAGCAGCCCTGTTGCCTCGCCAGAAAACCCCTGGTTGCAGCTCTTTTCAGGCCCATCCTAACCAAAAAAAATAATAGGACAGTCAAATCATGGAAATGTTAACCTGTATTTAAGCAGGGTCACCAATTTTTAATAACATTTTTATTGTAATATAATTTACATACCATAAAATTCACTCTTATAAAGTGTTCAATTGATTGGCTTTTAGTGTATCCATAGAGTTGTGCAACCATCATTACTATCTAATTTTAGAACATTTTTATTACTGCAAAAAGAAACCCTGGTCAAAATTTTAAACTTCTCTGTGCTTTAAAGGACACCATCAAAAAAGTGAAAAGATAATCCAAGGATAGGAGAAATTTTCTTTTTTACTGTACTGGGGATTGAACCCAGGGGCATTTTACCTCAGAGCTACACCCCAGCCCTATTTTTTATTCTTTATTTTGTTTGTTTGTTTTGCGGTACTGGGAATTGAATCCAGGGGCGTTCTACCTCCGAGCTACACCCCTGGCCCTATTTTTTATCCTTTATTTTGAAACTGGGTCTCACGAAGTTGCAGAGGGCCTCACTAAGTAGCTGAGGCTGGCCACGAACCTGCAATCCTCCTGTCTCAGCCTCCCGAGCACTGGGATTACAAGCATGTGCCCCCACGCCCGGCTAGGAGAAAATATTTGCAAAGCATATATCTGGTAAAGGACTTGTACCTAGAAAATATGAAGAACTCTTACAACCCTACTAAAAATGCAATCCAGTTTTAAAAATAGGGACAGGATCTGAATAGGTATGTCGCCAAAGGAGATATACAGATGGCCAATAAGCACAGGAAAGATGAAGCATTAGATATCAGGAAAATGCAAATAAAAACCACAGTGAGATATGACTCACACCCCCTAGGATAGCTATAATAAAAAAAGACATAGCCGGGCGTGGTGGCGCACGCTTCTAATCCCAGTACTTGGGAGACTGAGACAGGAGAATCACAGGTTCGCGGCTAGCCTCAGTTACTTAGGCCCTCCACAACTTAGTGAGACCCTGTTTCAAAAATAAAGAATAAAAAATAGGGCTAGGGGTGTAGCTCAGAGGTAGAATCCCCCTGGGTTCAATCCCTAGCACCGCAAAAATAAAAAATAAAAAAGACAGTGACACAAGTTGGTGAGGATGTGCAGAAATGAGAACCCTCATACATTGCTGGTGGGCATATGAAATGGTACGGATGCTTTGGAAAACAGTTTGGTGGTTTCTAAAAAGTTAAACATGGAGTTACTATAGGCATACCTTGGAGATACTGTTAGTTTGGTTCTAGACCACTGCAATAAAGCAAATACCACAATGAAGTAAATCACACAAGTTTTTTTGTTTCCCAATGCATATAAAAGTTATGTTTATACTATTCTGTAGTAAGTGTGCAATATCACTGTCTTAAAAAACAATATACATACCTTAAAACATATTTTCTTGCTAAAGAATACTAATAATTATCTGAACTGTTAGAAAAAAATGTGCTGACAAACTTGTTCAACACAGGGTTGCCACAGACTTTGAAATGTTAAAAACACAGTATCTGTGAAGTGTAGTAACTGAACACAATAAAAGGAGTGTGACCTGGCAGTTCCACTTCTGGGACTTCACCCAAGAGAAATGAAAACATTATGTCCATTATAAGCTTGTTCACACGGCTCCTTTCAGAGATGATGAAAATCTTTTAAAATTAGATTGTGATGATGGTTGTACAACTCCATGAATATACTAAAATCACTGGATTGTATACTTTAAAATGGGCAGATGGATGTGCAAATAATATTGTAATAAAGTTATTTTTAAAAATAAGGAAAACAACACTCTTTCCCACCAACACCCATTAGCAGTCACTCCCCCACACACACAAGGTCCTCATAGCCCTGGTAATCTGTAATCAACTTTCTGCCTCTATCATTTGGCCTCCTCTTGACAGCTTATGTAAATGGAATCATACAGTTTGTGACGTGTTGTACCTGACTTAGCAAGGTTCACCCATGTTGTAGCATACATCAGTTGTACATTCCTTTGATTGACAAATAATATTCCATTGTATGGATATACCACTTTTCATCTATTTATTCATCAGTTGATGGATATTGAGGTTCTTTCCACTTTTCAGTAATTGTGAATAATGCTGCTGTGAACATTTGTGTACACATTTTTTGTGTGGACATATGTTTTCAGTTCTCTTGGCTATAGACCTAGGAGTGGACTTTCTGGGTCATATAGTGACTCTATGTTTGACTTGTTGAGGAGCTGCCAGACTGTTTTCCAAAGTGCCTGTACCGTTTTACAGTCCCATCAGCAACTGGTTTTTAAGTGAAAACTGGTTACATACTCCATGAAGTGAGTTTCCCAAGTCCTTGGCCAGATTCTCCCTTCCCCATCCTCCATGCAAGGCCATGCAGTCCCTTCAATTAGCAGATTAGAGGTCCAAGCCCATAATTGTAGGGCTTTTTCATCCCTCCTCCAAACACACACACTCTTCCCCAGTTTCAAGCCTCTCTTGAATCATGCAGATTCTACCCAGCGGCTCTTCCCAGGAACCTCACTGACAGACTCCTTTGAGGCTTTCTCTTTTTAATAATAGATTATATTCTTCAGGCCTCTGTCTCCTTTCAAGAATTCATCTTAAAAATATATGTGAAGCTTTGCTCTTAACACTAGAACTTTGTTGGACACATACACCTCTGTTTGCTGTTGCACACCCACACCATCACGGCCCTGTAATGTGCAGCTGGGACACCAGTGCAGGGCTTGTCTCACTTCCGTCTATGAGAGCCACAGCCACACAGCCCAGGGAGTAGAGTCAGGGAATCATCCAAGTATAATCGGCTATTACTTGTCCTCAACTCTCTTTACATTTTCAGCTTCTACCACATCTTGGGGTGGGTGAGTACTCTTGATTTAGATCCTTTACCTTTTCACCTGTTCCATGATGGCTTCTGTATGCCTTTCAGAGTTGCTGTCCTGGTCAACGTATAAATTTGGTGAAAATGTGACTGTTGATATCTTGTATGCCCTGAATAAGAAGGCAGGTTATTTCCTTCTAAGCTATATCTTTTCTTAGAAATTCTGATATTTTTGTCCATTTTCACATGCAAGGTATCTGTGTACTGTGTTCATAGTCTCCCAAGTGCTGGGCCAGATGCTTATCTTTCCATGACACAATATGCACTTCTGGGCATGCCACAAGGTGGGCATTGTTGTTCGATGAATGCTGCAGAATGGAGGAATGTGTTTTGTTTTATAAATGCAGTATAAGTTCCACATGCATTTACATTGCTAAGCATGCATGTGTTCTCCTTTGCAGGCTATTGGCTGTACTTTGAACTGTAGTTGCCAAAGTTTCAAGCCTGGGAAAATAAACCACCGTCAATGTGAGCAGTGCAGACATGGATGGGTGGCTCATGGTAACTAATTTTATTAATCCCCCTCTCGTGGCTTATAGTGTTCCCTCTAATAACCTACAGTTCTTCAGGGACTGATATAATATCTAAGAATGGCAGCTAACTAGTAAGCTAGCTACTGAGTATCTAGTATGTGCCAGGTAACAGACCAACAGCTTTATATGTTATCTCTTTGAATTTTATTTCTATATGATATCTCATTAACCCTATTCTAAAGATATAGAAACTAGTGCTTCAGTGCTATTTATTTTGTAGTGATAGAAATGTTTTATACTGAGCCGGGCGTGGTGGCGCACACTTGTAATCCCAGTACTTGGGAAGCAGAGACAGGAGGATCGCAGGTTTGCAGCCAGCCCCAGCTACTTAGTGAGGTCCTCTGCAACTTAGTGAGACCCTGTTTCAAAATAAAGAATTTAAGCTGGGCGTGGTGGTGCACGCTTGTAATCCCAGTACTTTGGGAGGCGGAGACCGGAGGATCCGGGTTAGCGGCCAGC